>DWJZ01001121.1:0-25350 GCA_018249125.1 Asbolis capucinus | reverse complement strand
AGTGGCAACACAGATGCAAACGCGTATTTGTCTGTGATTCTGAACTTCATATTGTATGTGTTGTGCAGACAGTTGGCAGAGTAACGCAATTGCAGTAAATTACGGAACATACGTCATTAGCGTTGACTGGATCAAATTCCCCTCAGACTTCGTAGCAAAATGATCATTGACGGTAGCAGTTGGCAAGAAAAACCGCCACAAAGTATCTTTACTCTGCATCTGCAAAAAGTCCTCTGAATAAAAGAGTCCGATAAGCAAACCGTCACAAATTACATGCAGTGCGTGTTAAACGTGTTCAAAATATAGAGAAAGCAAACAAGCTCGCCAATTATATGCATGCTTGAAGGAGCTGCAGTCTAAATCTATGACTTATCTCAGATAGGATTATGTTTATATGAATTATTTTACGTATTAATACTCCTTTATGACAAGTTAATGCGTTTTCTGTAAGTCAAGTTTACAGTCTAAGAATGTATTGGCTAGTAATCAGATAACAGATATCTGTTTTTACAGTATCAATTATACAATCTAATATATGTTTATATATCGAGCCCTGTATCAAAGTACGATATTCATTTATAACTTATGAGAAAATGAAACGTACACGTGGTAGGGGGCGCGATCGAAGTGAATTACGTAAGACCGCGTGGTGAAACACGCGATCCTGCCAAATGAGACGTCACGTCGCGCAGGCGCGCTGCACACGTAGACTTGACGGTTGATGATGACGCATGTCTGTACAGACAGTGGAATTGCTTAAGGTGCGGTCCCGAACAACGCGACCAACGGTCTGTCGTTTAATGACGGATGTCTGCATCATTGACAGATTTTGGTTACATAGCAGGACATCGAGTCATTTTATCAGTCGACAGGACTGATAAAAGTCCTGTCGTGTTCCAGATGGGGACTGGAGAGAGGGTACATACTTTCTTGTATTTATATGATGAATATGGTGTTGCTGACGCTTACAGGTGACGCTGGCTACTTACGTCGGTAGCCTTCAGTTGCTATTATATATAAAATCTTAGCAATACTGCGTATCGCATAATTCGTCGGTTTTCAGTGCTGATTGTCGTGTCCGACGGAATTTCATCTTAGCATTTCCCTGCCTTTGATGAAATATAATTGCGTCACTTCACTCTCACTGAAAGGTGACACAAATACAGAATTAGAAAAGTTATGGTCAGTGACGATGATGAGCCGTATACGTCTGTAACCCGTGACATGTGATACTTATGATGAATGGTTCAATGGATGTCAAGCTCCTTTTAATTGTCAATTTGAAAATACTAAATAATATTTCTACTTAATTATGGCCGAACAGAATATATGTCAAGAAGTTGTAATAAAGATCTTCATTTCCTTAAATTTTTCCGGTTAGACGTTGTGCGCAATTTTGGAAATATACCTTACATTAATGGTGAATTGTCTTAAACAATATTGAGAGGAAAGTGTTTGATTGTTTTACAATGCGCTTACCCTGAACATTTATTCCAAATCGTCTTAAGGGATTTGGAAACATCTCCGTCTGTTTCCCAGACCGTGCCGATATTATGATTCATTAGAAACTCTACAGTTAACGATATATAGTCAGAATTCCGATAACAGGTGAAGATACAACATCGTAATTGATTTGTACTAAACGAGATTTCTATAAATATTGTAATATTTTTCACAATTTATAAGCATTATTAATTTACTATAAATAACGTCGAGAGTTCTATTTACATCACAGAATCCTCTCCCCGACGTGATGCGTCAATGATAGCTAAATCGGGCATAAACAATTTTCACACGAAGAACCATTATCACTCGTTGAATCGATCTAAAAAGCATCACCTATGAGGTCAATAGAGACATAGTAGAGGTTCTTCTAGTACGTTAAATTAATAGGCCATCGTATCCTCGTGTGTGTAATTGGCACGCGGAGGCGTTACGAGGGCGGCAGTCGACGACCTCGAAGGTCGCGGGTGAAGTCTGTTATGATTTACTGTAGAGTAACGATGACGACGAATCGCTGCGTTCGTACCTCGGCGTCTTGCGTCGATCCTAAGAGATCAGCCAAGTAGAGCATTAGACGGCGCTCTCGAAGTATTTTCATGAAATTTGGCAGATGTATGGACGAATGTTGGTGAGCTGGGTAGACGAGACATGGAATGCATTAATGTAAACCTGAAGAATTTGATGAATTAGACGCGTCCTCAGAGCAGCACATAGCTGGTTCGAACGTTGGTATCTCGAGAGCGTAGGTTCGACTCCAGCACGCACATCTAATTTTCGAAGATGTATGCATATTGTAAGTTAATTATCACCAGTTTCGGTAAAGGAAACATTATGAGGAAACCTGCACTCCAGGGGAAACCCCATAAGGTATATAGGGACATCTCAGGAGGTAATTATGATGCGTCCTCTATAATCTTGTGAAGGTTTCTTATAGTTTTTAAACCAAGTATTATTTATTACAAAAACGTTTCAATTCGACGCGGATGACGGGTGACCTTTTTAGATAATTGGTTAATTTTAAGATTGATTCTGACCATGTATATTTAGAAGATACCTCCATTATCAACATCCTTAAAGTTTTGTTGTGCCAAACTGGTTTACGTAGTAACAACTTCACTTGAGTATATGAAAACATAAATATTATTAGAAGATTCTTCAATTAACATTATGGATGTACGAGTATTTTAGTAATTGAGGATATCATTTAACTTGGATTATGTCAGACAAATAGGACATTAAAAAGTACATTAGATTTGAAAATAAAATAAAAATTGACGAATTAAAAATTAAACTTACGTTACTAACTACTGGTCTTATGGACTATAAGAATGGAATAGAAAATGTGTAATTTGTGAAACCTTGGCGGAATTCTGTTGTTTGGAGTCACTCCTGAATGCAGTATCGATTTATAATTTTAATTGAAAATGCATTGTGATCGGAATTAAAGCCATGTGCTAAACTTGACTTTTGTAGGGTAAAGTGAAGTGGTTCAAATGGTTACGCCAGCAAATTTTTACCCAAGCAAGCACTGCAAGTTATATAAAAATTTTAATAAAAAAAAAACTGTTTACTTTATTTTCTTGGGGCAGAAAAACGGAACCACTATAGGATCACTGCCATACTAAGTCTGAAAGTTGGTGCCATAAACGATTTATTTGCAGCAATAATTATATATTGTCGCAACATTGTGTGCACTAGCGAATAACAATAATTATTATTTATTGTTTTTTTAATTGTACTGATTAGGTCTCATTGATCGGCCGTTGAGTCAACTATACGTACAGTCGGCAACGAAATGTTAATTGTTTTTTATTTATTAAATATGCTATACATTTTTAAAAGCGCCAATTAAAGCCTTAATTTGCTGAAAATGTTTTGAGTATAGAAATCCGTTGTTGTAGATTTTCTGTTTATAACTTCATTATTTACATATAGTAATTGAGGCTACTTTTAACAAAATAGTACCTACATGTCGTTTCTTCATTGGCTAGTGTCACTGGGTGGCGGTGATCACTAACCAGCAGGTGACCATCAGTACGTTTGTCTTCATAAGAAATAATAAAGTAATACAATGATCATTGTTACATTTAAGTTACAACAAAAGTAACATTTTGTTAGTCATCCTCGTTGCCGGTTGTACGGAAAATGGTGTTAAATTAGATATGTAATATGGCGATTTGTTTTTATCACATTATGTTACTACAATGTTGCAATTATGAAATCAATTCGAGTTATCGTTGTGCCTGGAAATCAGTAATAGTTTTGTTTATTGTATGTTTCACAACTCTTTGGAATTAATAGTGAAAGTCATGTAATGTCAACACTTGTTTATTATTTTGTAGTCGTTTTTGCTTTTATATTACACTAGTTGGAATATTTGTTCTGTTTATTTGTGTAATAAATGCACAATAAAGGTTATTGTCTTGAGTAAAACTATTATTTCAATAATAACCTACAGTAGGTTTGACTTGTCAAATATTTTTCTCAATATCAAAATAATATTCCTTTGGAAATTGTATCTATAAATGACAATTTACGTTGTGGAAGACACAAGCCACTGTATATAATTGTGTACAAATATGACACATTCAAAGCATATATATATTATGTACACTTACTGGTTTCCAAAAAGATTGTAATATTGTGACTGTCCTTCTTATACACTTGTCTAACTGAAATTTTCCTATCGCTTACAAGCAGGCGCCGCCGGAGCACGGATCGGTGAGTCGATATACAATGCCGGCTTGTTGTGTTGTACGTCTGTTTGTCTTTAGTGCGCAGGGACACGCTTCTTGGTGTGGGTGCATATACATTTTTTTTTCTATGCACTTTGCACCTGCCGGCTTGATGTTACCGTTTTTTTGTTTATGACTGTACTTGTTCGAATGTTTCTAATTTTTTTTTTTGTAATGGGTATCGACATTTTATGATTATAATGCCAGTTTTTCCCCTATGCATGTATCTACCCTGTAGAATATATATAGATTAGAAATTTTGGATAGCGTAATTTTGTCGTATTTTTTTTATTTTGCGCACTATTTTATTTCCATAAAATTCTAGGCTTCCTCAAGCTTGTGGCATCTATCCTTACTGAGGGTATGACGAGTGAAACCGATACTGATGAGTGGGGTTAGATACAAAGTTTATAATTGAGTCATGTATGATATTGTAATATGGAATATTACAAAATTTTTAAATTAAACTATGATTTTTATTTTTTTTCTGTTATGTCAAAACTATTCAAAGATTCTATTTCGAAGAGTCGTTTTTATGCTCATTTTAAATGTAGATATTTTTAGTGTAATCTACAATAAATTTTGACGGTAACAAGGTTACTGGACTACTCGTTTCCTTAACATTATCTGTCATTATAGAGGTCAATTTTGCAGTATTCCAAATCAGTTTAATCCAATAATACTTTATGATACATTTGTGTAGTTATGTTAGTAAGTGTAGGAACCATTTTTACAGTTAAGTTGCTAAAAAATATATTAGTTGTGACTATTGTAAAAAACTTATGTTTAACATTAATATTGTTTTTTTAAGTAACCAATCAATCTTTTACATCACTATATTTGTTGCGAAATAGAGCATCTATTTGTACATTATCTCGTAGATTACGTGTTTAGTGTATACCGAAGGTTATGCCCGATTAACCCGTAAGCTGCTCGGTGAATGGATCGATTAATTGTAGTTTAGCTGAAATAGTAATTTCAGTTAAACTAGTAAATTGACTTATAATGAGACTAGTGTAGGTTTGGGAGAAATTAAAAGATGTTTAGTTAGATTAGGTACGAAACGCGACGTTGGTTTTGTCACGCACTTTCATTGCACGATTTTTTGTGTCGTTGCTCGCACCCGCTTATGAGTAGAAATAGAAATTCACAATAAGAAAAAAGTTTTTTTATTATTGAAATCACTTTGATTATAAAGTAATGTTTATGCTCAGATCGCAGTTTACATTATAAACATTTAAATATCTGTGCAAACTACAGATTATTTACTCCATGAACATGGCTACTTCTGCAAGATTGTTCGAAGCTCAGTTATCGAGATTAAGTGGGATCACTGTTAATGTTTAATCATGAATTGAGCCAATGAGAAAAGCTTATGAGAATTGCTATTTAAACCCTCTGAAGTCTATAGTGTCATTTGTGTCATTAAATTACTACAGTGTCATTAAAATCTTTTGAAACATTTCTTCTCATTTAGAAGCATTCAAGAATGGTATAACAATAAACATTTTTTCATGAAAATGTCCGCACCATTTTTTATGAAAAAACTTTCCCCTTCCGATTTCAATCGGACTGTCTTCAAAGTTTTGGCTTACTGAATAAAATGGAATATTACTAAGTTGGTGCGATACCAGAACTTTATTGCTGCGTGACATTCAATGTGATTTGGAAATAATTGAATGTGAATGTCGAAAATAAATATTAAATTCTTTCTTTCTCTCCGTCCTTCAGTCATCCCATTCTTCTATGAGCCGTCCTGAAGCGGCATGTTTTTGGTCTATCTGGGGTAACTAGATGTCCTTATTGATTCCAATTGCTTCAGCAGTACACTGCATCCCTTTCTCTTCCTCGCGTGTCTTTCACTTCCTTCCTGGAAGGCACCGGGTTAGTTACACCTCAGTCTGGTGTTAATAATATACACGGACGGCGGTGATCGCTTACCAGACCCGTCTGCTCGTTGCCTGCTTATCACATAAAAAAAGCGTTTTTCATTGGCTCGTACCATCAACCAATAATCCAGGGAAACTAATTCAACATTACATGTTTATATGTGACTGGGATCAAAATAAGAAATTTCATAAAGCTATCTTAACGAATATATGTTTTGTACAGGATATGACATGTCCCCGTTCATCCGGCGGTATGCTAAGTACCTCAATGAGAAGGCGCTCTCCTACAGGACGGTTGCTTTCGACTTCTGCAAGGTTAAGAGGGGGTAAGTTGAATTTGTGTGTCGAATTGATGGATGCGTATTCCACACGGAACTTTCGTGCCCAGAAAGATACAATTAACATACTTCATCTGAATATCTATTGTTAAGCCAATAGGTTCATTAGCCAGTCTTCCTAGGCATATCCGTGTCTTATAACACATCGAGCCTGCGCCATGTCTTTGCGTACGTGCGTGCTAATACGTACATAATACTTTCATAACATTGGCCTAATAATATAAGACATACTGGACACCGCTAGGTTCTGAACAATAGGCTATCTTACTTATGTCCTCTGTAACGAATACCTGGATTTAAATGAGAATACGATCTGATCCATCCAATATCAATCCAACAGGAAGGAGGAGGGTTCGTTGCGCATGATGAACGCAGAGATGCTGTTGAAGACTCTCCCAGTGCTGCAGGCTCAGCTCGATGCGTTGCTGGAGTTTGACTGTACAGCCAACGATCTCACCAACGGAGTCATCAATATGTGCTTCATGCTGCTGTTCAGGGATCTCATCAGGTATATGGAAAACCTCCCATTCTCATTTAAAAAATAAACGAAATAATGAATCGCAATTCAGTGTTGCAAGTCTTTTTTAAAAGCGATAAAAATGTAGTACTTTTTTTCCGTGCCCCGGTCTGTATAATACAAGTCAATACAAATAGTTATAAACTGGAATAGTTTATTTAATGTGCCAATTTTTGTAACACACTTTTGCACTCTGCAAGGTGTTGATTGAAGTGACCTTGTAATTCGCTATACTCTCAAATATCATGATGATATTAATAGCCATAAGGACTCACGCATGTTTTATTTAAGAATTGTGCTGTAGACAAATTAATTACGATGCTTTGCAGATTATTCGCGTGCTACAACGACGGAATTATCAATCTGCTGGAGAAGTACTTCGACATGAATAAGAAGAACTGTCGCGAGGCTCTCGATCTCTATAAGAAGTTCCTCATCAGGATGGATAGGGTCGGAGAGTTCTTGAAGGTGAGTTGCTACGTGGGGATGAAGCGTGAAGACGCTTTTATTAAAGTCAAAATTCATTTATTCACGTAGGTATTCAAGATACACTTATGAAAGTCAACTTTTTTTTAATCTACTACCGTTTTGGAAAGTTTCTATTTTGAGGAGAAGAAACGGCGAATGTAACTCCTCAGTACATCTTTTCAATTAGTAAGCACGTGTTATATTAAAAAATATAGTACGCACATATTATATAATAAATATAAAAAAGTATAACATACAAAAATGTATTTTTGGAACTACACAAAGCTTGATACGGTACATTCCAGGCATACTTATCGAAAATGTAACCGTCTCTCTTGTAGTAGCCTTTATTAATTTATTTTTACCACTTACGGTCAACCATCCTCCTCCTGACCGTGCCCGTTGTTGATTAACTCAGCTGATCGCTTAAAAAATATTTTAGTATAGCATATAAAAATTGTTTTGGGTGGAAATCGAATACGTAACATTATTGAAGGCTATGAATTATTGAAATATATAGCACCAACGTCATACCCGCTACCACATACATACACAGTCGGACGAAATTACATGTATCAACACATACTATACTATAACACTTACACCAAATAAAAAAGTTAACTTACACTTATATGAAAAGCAATTTAAATCTCGACTCATAGAAAAGTGTTATTAAAATATCAATGAATATATACATACGCCGCCGGTTCCACCGAAGTTTTTTCTTTATGATAATTTTGTACTATTATTTAATCTATTATTGAAAAGATGCGCTGAGGAGTTTCTTTCGTCGTTTCTTCTCATCATTATTATGGCACCTTTCTGAAATCGTGGTATATTCTAAACAAATACGTTCATAAGAGTATTGTAAATACCCGAAATGAAATAAATGATTTTACTTTGGCTATGAATTTTCAGTTTATCATTTTAAATGATGAAAAAGTCTTATAAAAACTAAAGTATTTTTTTTATTAAGTTCTTTAAACCTAACCATTTCTCCAGGTGGCAGAGAACGTCGGTATAGACAAAGGTGACATCCCCGATCTGACGAAGGCCCCGAGCAGTCTGTTGGACGCGCTGGAAGGCCACCTGGCTTCGCTCGAGGGGAAAAAGGGCTCCGCTGCCAACACTCCCACACAGACTGCCAGGTAAATAAGGGACTATTTATTTCTAGTTTTTCCAGTCCTGCTGTTTAGTTGGCAGTAGCTGTGTAGGTTTATGTGACAGAACAATGTTTGTTCTCGGGCGGCCCGCCACACAGGAAATCATAGTGATGGGGCAGAAATGTGTTTATTTATTAACTGTATTCAAGTGTATATGTAACACACGAGTCTGTTACTATGTAGCAACCCGATCGTAATTTCTTTGGCATTAATGATCGTTATTTATTTAATTACTTTTATTTACTGAATAGATCATTATTAAATATACTTCACTGAAATATTATCTTTATCGCTTATTCTCTATCTCACCTACCGATCAGCCTATTTTCACCCTCTGCCTCTCATCTCCCTCTTCCTTCCTCTTTTATCTCCTACTTTCTTTCTCCCTTATCCCATATCCCCTCATCACTCTTACCTCTCAATACTCCGCATCCCTCTCCTCCGCCAATCTTTTTCTTACCTTAGATAAGTCAGCGCTATCTTTGGCACTCTGATTTTTCTTTCTCTTTCTAATTCTCTTTGATTTCTCCCTGCTCTAATTTGTCAACTCTGACTCTTTGTCAATCAGCACTAACCTCTACAGCTGTTAACTTTTCCTGTTAACTGCTTCCTTAATGGATACTTGCCTCCATTTTAAGCAATTTGTATTCGGTTGTCTCCAGCGCCCAGAAGAACGTGGCGAGCGTGATGGGCGCGCTGTCGTCGACGTCCTCGTCGTTCGGCAACGCGGCACAGTCGGCGCGGCTCGAGTCGCACGCGAACGGAGCTCTGCTGATCGACGACTCGCTGCGGCGGCAGGCACTCGCTGAGGAGGAGGCCGCTATGAACCAGTACAAGGTAAGAAAGACACGAATACGCAGACTTACATATATAATAACTAATTACGAACAAACTAACGTGAAATTGGAGAAGCAGTGCAGGCGTGCGTGCATGTGTCTGAGTGCGTGCATGTACACCTTTGTGTGATAAAAATTTTCTAGCAACTCGATGGTAAATCGTCACTGGTTTTCATAACACCCTTGTCTTTAACAATATTCCATTCAATTGAATTGTATTGTTACTATAGTGAAAGTTTCACACAAAGGCTCTTGTTCGCAGCGATGGATTTTATAATAAAATTGTTTGAAAAACCAGATTAACAATTAGAAATAGTAAAATTGTACCACAGTGAGATACTTTGTATTACCCAACCAATAATGAAAAATGTGATCTCATTTAAATAATTCTGTTCAACATTTATAGTGTAGTACAAACATAATTTCAGATGCAATTATTTCAAGGGACGGAATTAACTGGCGACGAGGACATATCCGAGATTATTGTAAGAATGTGTTGAAAATGGGGTCTGGTTAAACGTTATTTGTTATGTGGTGTATTTGTGAAAGGTCGCGCCAAAAACAGCTTTTGGGTTTTCTGTGTGAAACAAGCACTGGTTTGTTGATATTTTATATTACCCACATAATATATTGTAAAAATTTTACGATAGATCAACACAAAAAAACTCGTAATCAAATACATGTTTTGCAACAGAAACAGATGCATAGCAACCAAAAACTGACACTCAAACAGAATCAGAGGTCATCGAAACAACACAACCAAAGATAGTAATTGAAGACAGACAATTAGCAACCAAACCAAGAACAGACAGAGAACAACCAAGAACAGACAGACAGCAACCAAAAAACAGACTTAGTAGCGAAAATAGACAATTAGCAAACAATAACAGACAAATCTTAACCAAGAATATACAGTTAGTAACCAAAAACATACATATCAACCAAAAGATTAAAAAAACATTTAACAACTCAAAATATGAGCAATCAAGAAAAAGTGACAAATTTGTCGCAACAATTTTTTTCAATGCAGTGTTCATAGCTTCAAGGGCACAGATGTTTTCAATATGTGACAATGATTCACTAGCTATATTTATTTTTTCGATCTAACTATTATGTATATGTTAATATCGTCAATGATTTCACTTATTTTAATCCAATAAAGTAATCACACAATTTTATTTAACTTTCCTTTAACTAATAATTCGTTTAACTTCGCTTAACTATGACATGGGGTTCTTTATAAAGAGTGTTAACTCTCCGGATGTTGAACGTGTCCATAGGCGACGGTGACCACTTACAATCGGGTGGGCCGTAATCCTGTTTGTCCGTTTCTATTATGTAGAAAAAAGAACTTTAACTGAAATGAAGCTCATGTTAATTAATAATAAACGGTCCGAGGACCTATCACCATGTTATAGAAAGTGAACATGGTCTTACGACCGTTTTATTTTCAACCTATATGTGCGAATTGAGTATTGGAAATTTTTGGGATTAAATTGTTAGTAATTATGGCTTTTTATCTGTATTTTTAAATACTGTACTGTATTTGTAAAAAAACTTATCATATACTGTATTTGTAAAAAAACTTGTTAAATACTGTATTTGAAAAAAAATACTTTGTCCTAATGTCTTGGCTTTAATGATGTACTTTGTCTGTGGTCTTCTGTAAATTGTCAGCAATTTTGAGTATTCTAAGTAAATGTGCAAGTCATTTTTAAAGTGACTTTTCTGTGTTTCTTGTTTGACATTGATGCATTTTAAAGTATAATATCTATGTAAACTGTAGGATATTTTACCGTATTTTATTTATAGTTTCATAGCAATATATAACATGAAAACAACACTTTAAAACACAGTTGGGAAAGCACATTTCTGCTTATTTTTTTTCATACATTAAATGTATGGCTTAATTTTATTTAACTTTTTTTCATTCCACGATTTTACCCTCGTAAAATAGTTTAAATCCCTTAGGTTTACTTTCTTGTTAAGTCCAAAACAAAGTTTCTTGGTTTTCGACAGCATAGGCGTGACAGTGTTACAGACAGTCTGAGCTATACTTGCATTTAAAATATTATTAAGGATGTTTTATACTAGGCGATGTGGAGGAAGCTCGGTTTACAAACTTTAAATTATTTCATGTCCTTTATGCATTCAAATACATATGCGACCCCATTCGTTTCCAGAACAAGGTGCAATCCCCGACGAACTCTGCGGCGAACAATCCGTTCTTGTCGTCGGCACCGCCCGCCCAGTCGCAGAGCATCGTCGACCTGTTCGGCCCCCCTGAGACCACGCCGGCCCCGACCAAGGCCTCCGACGACCTGCTGTCGCTTGGCAACCCGTTCGCTGATATGTTTGGAGGTTTGTTTGTTCGTACGGTGATGAATGTGTGTAACTATTTTGGCGGTCCTAGAGTCATACGGATATCCTTACGTTTAATGAAAACTATTTATTTCGTTTTGGAATCAATAAGTCACTTACTCAAAATCAAATGTTAACAATACAAAGTGTAGGGACTTGTGAAATTAATAGGGAAAAAATTAAAAGAAAAAAAAAAAAGGAAGCAAAAATAAAGTTTTCTGTCGGGCATCTTAACGGCTACCTTAACTATTAAATATTTAATATAACCATTATATATTAAAAAATACATTTACTAGCGTATATGTCAGATTGACTGCCAAAGACTACAAAATGTACTTATCCTAGTATTTGTTTAGAATTATCTTTTTCTATCCAAAATTCATTTATTCACACATGTATAAAAAATACACTTTTGAATGTTAACATTTTTTTTAATTTACCACCATTTCGGAAAGGTGCAATATTGAGAGAAAAACGACGAAAGAAACTCCTCGCCACATCTTTTCAATTACAATAGCGCTTGTATATATACCAAGAGGCCTCAATAACTACATAGAACATAGTTAAGACCTTTCATGGTAAGATAATGCGAAACACAATTTGGACCTAGCTTTTATATTATATGTAGGTTTTTTTTTCGTTATGACTCTATGACTGTTAATCAGTAAATGCTTACAATAATTTGGTGACATATTCAGTTATGGTTTCGTTAAATAATTAAATTATCATGTATTAAAAATATTAATATATGAACAACTAATCAATATATGAATAGTGACTTCTGATATGGTGTTGGTAACACAATGTTTATAGAGATTGTAGATAGTTAATTTGAATAACAGATTAAATATTTCGTAGGTAACACTTAAATTTTAATGCTTTATTATTAAAATCTTGCTGAGAAGCTTAGGTATGCAGATTTAACGTTAGTAAATTGACATAGAATAAGTATGCCTAGAGAAATGGCGATGTATTTGACAGGCCGCCTGGTCTAGTGGTTAGTGAACCTGACTGCTCCACCGAAGGTCGCGGGTTCGATTCACATCCAGGTCAAGCCTTTCTGTGATGAGCAGGAATGTTTGTTCTGTGTCTGCGTGTAAATATCTATATAAGTATGTATTTATAAATATATATACATATATATTAACAGTTGTCTGATCACCGTAGTACAAGCTAACGCTTAGTTTGCGGTGAGATGACAGTGTGTGAGTTGTCCAAAGATATTTATTTATTAAATATTTATTTTGTGCATACAAATAAATATAGTTTCTCATATGTGTAATTTTCGAGGGAACACATTTATATTGAATTAAAATGTGTCTTCTTCTTTGAAATCATAAGTATTTGACATTTCTATATGCATCCTTGGTCTATGGAACTTGTCAACAGTTAATGAGGATTTTACATGTAGGTGTTATTGTAATATATTATTCCTGTGCTTATGGGATTGGTACGGCACAGCACACATATTACAGCAACTCAACTCTACAGTGCGAGGTTTTGTATCTATTAAAAAAAAATATCTAGGAAAAGAAATAGAATATGTTCAATAATTTTCATTTGATGAATTAGAATCTCACAAATTTCCTTCTGTACAATTATCATTTAGGAATTGCTTAGTCTTAATTGCACTCAATATTTTACAAATTATCTTAAATTCATTCTCGTAAAAATAATAAGTACATTTAAAGTCAAAATCTCACAAATTAGTTATTAAAGTGTTTGTACGTGAGTAAATAAATCAATTAACTAAATAATTAATAATTTTAATAATAATCTACAGGGCTACCATAAGGTAAAATAGCATAAGGTACAAATAAAAAATTCACATTTAAGATTTAGAGTGAGTTCATAAATAGAACACAAACACAAACTTAACACCTGACACACGTGTACGGCACCGCAAGCCGATTGGCTCGCTATTCACCCCGCCACCTCTGTAGCCACGCCCCAGCCGGCCGCGCCCCCCGCGCAGCCCGCGCCCCCCGCTGCCTGGCCGCAACAGAGCAACGGCTTTGGCGCCTTCCCGCAGAACAACACTTTCGTCACTGACGCCAGCTTCTCCAATGTATTCAGCTCTAGCGATACCACAGGTGAGTTCTGGAATGATCTAGAATAATACTGATGTTACTTGGTCCAATCCTTTTTTTCTGCCGGGAAATGCACAGTGGTGTTTCGTTATTGGAGATGTCTATCGGTTCTTGTTCTGGATATTAGCATATATGAGCAGAAATTGATTTATGTTTAAACGGATAATATTATATGTATGTCGACAGGAGATTTGAAGGACATACATGCAATTTTTTTGTTTTTGCCTAGTTTATCATAAACGACCTTCCCTACCTATATATATATGTATATGTGTATATATATATATATATATAGATTTTAAATCTAATTTATTTCATGAATATATAACATCAACACATGACATGTACATTTTTATGACCTGTTTATTAACATGAAAAGGTAGAATAAATTGGACCCTTTAATATCAGTATTATGAGTTCCTTCCATAAATTTTTAAATAACAAGTAAAAAGCGCTCTAGAATGCACACATTTAGATGTAGCGGTGGGATAATTCTGATGGAAGCACAGAGTATCCCTTGAATCCCTTGCCGAGTTATGAGGAGCGGTCTTTGTAAAGCGATGTAATGGTCACTTTCAAATGGATTAAATTTAAGATTATAATAGACCATGATACCTGATATACCAGGCCATCAACACGACGGCATGGGGGGTGACATAATATGTGCATTAATGATTAATTTGATAATTATATATTTGTTGTTGTGAGGGTAATGAAATACTTGTCACATAATGTACTTCACAAATGATATCTCGGTGTTCTTGCGCAAGCTGCCGCTAACCCGTTCATGGGTATGGGAGACCCAACGCAACCAATGTCCGCGTCCCCCGCCCGTCCCCCTCCCCCCATCACCCAACCGAAGTCCGCCTTCGACGACCTGGAGGACGTGATGCGAATGTCCCTCGGCGGTTCGCCCGCGAAGCAACAGCAACCGATCACGCAGCAGCCTCAACCGATGGCGCAGCAACCGTTCATGGACATGGGCATGCCGGTGGCACAGCAGCAACCGATGATGTTTGGCTCGCCTGCGCGGCAGCCGATGATGCCCATGACAGCTATGGGTTCGAATACGGAATGCGATTTCAAAGCTTGAGTTCGACGTGCTTTATTTTTTTTTTAACTATTCCCTTTTTTACAGAGCTTGTGCGTTTTTACTTTATAGTTGATGTTGTACATTTTTGTTTGTCCCTGGCACAGCACACCTCGTTACACGTGAATTGGTTGTAAATAAGTAGTGTATAGTTGATTTAATAATATATTTTCGTATTTATTGCGTATTTATTAGTTGTCTTTATATATATATATGTATGTATGTTTATTTGTTTAACATTTTTATTGTTGCTATTTACTTACACCCAAAAATTTAACATACATTAAAAACCATGTAAATACGTTTAGTTAAATATATTAGCTTAAGAGTCATAGTTTCATTAGCTGTATATATACATAGCCAATATTTTATATATGACAGGTATTTATTTACATCCCAATACAAGCATATATTATGAGACAAAAATTATACATATCTGAGGAAAATATTATATATGATTGCCACTTTATTATATGTGTTACGTGTTAAAACATTAAAGTCCACTTTAATATTCACTCCTTTTCAAAAGTAATGAATTTTCATTTTTATTGTATACTTCAAATATCTGTACCTATAATAAATACCTGTTTTGATTCGCTCCGTTAGGGAATTTGTATTCTTAAACCATTTCATTCCAAATTGACTGAAAAAATATTATTTACCTAATATAATTCTTCTATATCCTTTATCTTAGTATTGATCTTATCCCAATACATATAAGGTTCATATTGACAGGCCAACAGCCGCAGCAGCAGCCGGGTAAAGTATTGACTGGAGACCTGGACTCGTCGCTGGCCCAGCTCGCCAACAATCTTACCATCAACAAGAGCGCTGCAGCCCAGAAGTGAGTGCCTTATTGCTAAACGCTTAGAGGTTATTTTAGAATGTTTGGAAGTAAGTGTGAATTTGAACTTTATTGCTAGCGTCATAGGAGTAGTTTCAGAACTACTGCAGTTGAATTTGTGAGCTAAATAATGGTGTTGTAAGCTGGTTACAGTATTGCCAAGTCTAAAAATAATAATAAAGCACCTAGGGGTTTGATTTGGTTATAGATTAGTAGAGTAAAGAATTATTACACAACATAGTGTCAATACACTGGGGTCAAGTTGTTAAATGAATACATCATTTGAATGGACATTTGAATGTTAAAAAGTTATGCTTTGTTTTTGCTGACTGAATGTAGATAGGGATTTTGGAATTGGTTATCGATTAAAAAAACTGGATTATTAATGTTTATTAAAGTTTTCATAAAATGCTGATTTGTCTCAATCTCTGGCAGTTTTTTTAGTCGAATGCCAAAATTTTAATTGTCAAGTGAAGTGAAAGTGACATATTTTTCGTAGAATTGATTATTTTATTATGTATTAAACCATGAAATGGAATACATAAATATTATTTCATACTTATAATTCGGGAACACAAAACAAAGAAT
The DNA here is from genome assembly GCA_018249125.1 of Asbolis capucinus. Lineage (NCBI taxonomy): Eukaryota > Metazoa > Arthropoda > Insecta > Lepidoptera > Hesperiidae > Asbolis > Asbolis capucinus. The sequence goes on along the minus strand of DWJZ01001121.1, from coordinate 8,928 downwards.
AAACGAGACGATTTCATAATTCTTAAGTTGATGAAAAATAAGCTTTTTTAAAATATTTCAAAACACAAGCTGAAAAAAATTCAGCTCTGTCATTTTACATAGTGGGTCTCATTAAGCTTGCAAGATTTGACTTGAACAAAATGACAAAGTAATATACATACATTGTAATTATGTGGAACATGGGTATATTACTAGATTATATTATGTACTTAAATATTTGTAATGACAAACAATTTTGAATTGACTAATCCCGGCGAGTTATTTTGATACTCCCTACTTTTCTTACCTCCGCGTTTTGACTGAATTCTTAATCACTATTCTTTATCAATATCAATATTCCTTATCACTACTAAATATTAATACCTGTATGAATGAATGTATGAATTCCATTTAATGGTAATTGTTTTGAATGGAAGCATCTACATTAAACATTTTTAAAACACCAAATATGTGACCACATTTGAACACCCACTACATCGCTTACTCATTTTTTATTCCAATTGATACGCTAGTTTAGGCTAAACCACACGAAACGCATGGTTCAAAGATCTCAGGTGCGCTACAGTTACTATTGGGGAAGTATGTAGATGCTTTCACTAGTGGTTTTACATACTTATTCAGTTGTTTTGAGGTTTAATGACATAAGGATAATACTACTACAAACTCCGATATATTTCTTCACTCTAACTTGTGTTTTATCCAAGACACAGAGAAAGTAGTCTACAAAAACTTCAACTGAAATATTTAAAGACCCAGACACCACAATTCGATGACGGAAAAGAAGAATAGCTTACTAGTTTCGCTCTGATAAAAATATAATAAACACAAGACTCTTATATACATATACAAGTCTAAAGGAGATACGCCCTTTTACGCCAGCGGAGTATCGAAATTACTTTTGCCATAGTCTGTTTGCTAGTCAAATCATTCAATAGAGTACTAGTATCGCACCAAACAAACCTATTGCTAGCAATAACAGCTAGATGCGTCGCGAACTGTTTCATAATATGAAACTTTATTACAAGCTAATGTTCGACGATTCCTTTCATACTTTACATTAAATGCCCAAAACAGCTGAATTACGCTCACACAGTTAAAAACACAATAGATCGAGGAAAACGGAATTTCATTCAAGGAATGTGCACTCTTACAAAATGATAGTCCCTACAGACGAAATCTATTTGGAAATACCCGCATGCGTCCATTTCAATAACGTAAAATATTTATAAACGTTTGTAGGCACTCTCAGGCAGTAACAATTAAGTTGGTTATATTGCTCTTTTATCGGTAAAATGGAATAGATAATATTCTTTTTCAATTAAATTACTTGATCATAGATAGACCGTAAGTGCATCAGTCAGTTTGAATGTGTAATGTCTTAAACATTAAATTTTAAGATTGAAAAATAAATATTTAACTACGTCTTTGAAATGAAATGCATTTATTTCGACTTAGGAACCAACCAAGCTCACTTAACGCTTTATTTTCCCTTAAAACATGCTATTTGCCCGCACTTTGTATTTCGTCCGTTTCCCTCGAACTGTTCCGCTATACGGCCGCACGCATGCCCAACTTACCCCGTACGGTGTGCTAGACCGATGCAGTGGAGTTCGCCGAAGAACGCCTCCAAGCCGGGCTGGAGCCCGCAGCCCATGCAGGCGACCACCGGCGCTGGATACAGGCCAATGGTAAGGCTACTTTATCAACAGGATGTACGGCAATTGGAAGTTTAGGGATGATGGCGTTTTAGGTTAGGTTTTGCCATGTTACGTGTTTTTATCGTATGTCGCGCCGATGTTTTGTTTATGCTCAATGTTGCGTCCAGCTGTGACTATGCTATTGGACCGAATTGTTGCCACGAAAAACATGTGTCATGAGTACCCGTAACAGCACAATGTACTCAGTGTACGATAAGTCGAATAAATTCATATATAGGATAGGTAGGTTTATACCAGATAATTTCATATAAAATATATTTTTATTTATGGAAATTGCTATAGAAAAAAAATTCATTCAAAGTTTGGTCGGAAATGAGATGTTATGTAAAATTTGCCTAATAACTCACAACGCACAGACGGACCAGCTAACTGAGTATTCTGAAAGACTGATTACTGTATATTCATTAAATTGGTTACATGTATAATTTTATTCACGTACATTTATAGCGACATGAAAGTGATCATATCGCTATCGAATCAGTGTCAAAACAAATATATTAACGTAATACATTTATTGAATTCTGTTCCACTTTTTGAATATGTTAAAATGTATATTATAGTTAAAATGTCACATTTACAATGAATTCTGTATTCATTATCTGCTACAGGCTTTATATTTATTATAGGATAAGATTATATTATAATAATTTGATATGTTATTGGTGGTAATATTCTAATAACTATTTGTCTTAACGAGCTAATTTTGCACAGCAATAATAACGTTCCGTAATGGTTGAAGTGTAGGTAAATTCTAAATTGTAATAGCTTAACACCCTCTCGGCGCATCACCAGCGACCTCTTGTCTATCGCTTTCGTTGTTGCATAAAGTCGACGAGTTTACGCTAATCCTTGGCTAATTTAAACTCTTATCTACACAATCTAAAGCCCATATTACTTTGTTTTTTTTCTTTGAGCATTTTACTTCTTTTTTTTTCTTCCCGTAGCATGCCAGCATCCCTTTTATTTTGCGTTTTTCAGGGCCCAGGCATGACTCTCCCACCACTGCCCCATACATTACCCCATACGTACCACCCCCCGCATATGTATATGGTAAGTTGCTGGTATATTTTTTTTTTTATATTTTTTTACATATATTTTTGGTTTGGTGTTTTGTAGATTAGATCCTCTTCCCCACGCCGCTTTTAAGATCAAATATAATAATATACAAAGCTTAAATATATGTAAATAAATTACAAGTATAATAAACGAAATCTATTTGCTATTTAAAGTTATAAAGGATAAAAACACTACGTAAATTCTAAAAATAAATAAGTATTATGTTTGAAACACGTTTTGGCAGTGTTCAGGTAAGATATGTTAATTTCAGAGGATTGGTACAATGTTTGCACGTGTGTGATACGCATGGCTAGATGTTTCCACTGTGTGTTTTGACTCGTACTGACAAACTGATCATACTCATCCATTCGATACTTCAATGTCATTGTTGATTCTTCAATCTTGATGCTAGATTAGATGTTATTAGAGAAAGAATGTTACTTTTATAAGTCGTTAACACGTTTTTTTGCGTGCGTGTACGTTCAGTTCGCGTACTGCGGTACGTGCTTCAATTATGAAAAATAATAATTATTACTTACAGGTTTACCCTACAAATGTACTTCTTATTTTTTTTTGTTAAATTGATGAATTTATAATTAGGGTAAAATATAAATAACTTCTATAACAATTTGCCATTTAACATTTATTTTTCTATTAATTTTGATACCTATTTCTTTTTATAATCACAACTATAATCATATAATATTAATTGGACATGAAGAAATTGTACTTTTGAAGTATCTTACAGATAGGTTGTGAACTCGTGTTTATATTTCAGCAGCAACCGGCAATGGTAATGGGGATGAATGCGACCCCAATGATGCCGATGGCCGCCATGCCCCCCATGAGGCCGCCCGTGCCCCCACAGCCCACAAACCAGTTCAGTTAAACACACACACCATGAGATTTTTGTTGTAACATTTCATTGAGATTGGACGCTGTTTACTTTTTTAAAACAACGGACCAAATATGAAGTACTGATTTGTTGTTCACAATTCCGGTTTAATTTGAAATTATTGTTATAAAATATGGCCATTTTTTATTTTAATACATATCAGATATTCCTGTGAATTATAGGCCACACATTAGGTGTTTTTGTCATTAATAAAAATATCAATTTTGCTCCAATCTCTATGAAGTTTATGGTTATGGATCAATGCTCAGTTAGCATCGACCCATACGATAGCAATGCCCAAGCTAATACTTAAGTCACAGATATTCGTCAGTTTTAAGTCGCAAGACAAATTGATGTGACGTCAGTAGTGTTATTTATGTACTCGTAATCCAATGTATATACGATGTTTATCTTAAGATAACGGTATGCGCAAGGAAAGATCGTGCCATCTTAAAAGCTGACTAAAGCAGGTAGGTGGCGCCACATGTTCGACCATTTAGCAGAACTGAGTTAGTTGTGGGGTTGTTTCGGAAATCTATACGTTTAAATTTAATGATGAATTGGCAATTGTAGCTTAATTATCAATAGACAAGTTTAGTATAGTTTCGCTGTTGCTATAGAAGAAATGAATAGCAATTTTTTTGAAATTTTTAGCCAAATAAAGTCACGATCTTTTGCTGTAAATTTTTTATGAAATTTTCTTATGAAACGGTGCGCAGTATGATAGCTTATTTATTTGCGAGAACATTATCAGCGGACATCACATTCCATATTGTACAAAAAGAAAGAGAAAAAAATAATTTTAGCGTCGCGTTTTGAATCGTCTATTTTTTGATACGTAGTCACTTTTCATTCATACCTTCGTATGTAGTCAGCATTTATGAAAAGGAATTGGTGGATTTCACAACTACCGTCGGAACCAAAGCTATTGTTTATATTTAAAAAGTAAACAGCATACAATATATAACTTATTGCCAATCCGTTTTCTTATGATTTTTATATTTTCTTGTCATTTTCTTTATTGCGTCGCTTTGCTTTTGACGGTAGACTGAAAAAAGTTATAATGTATGTTTCAAATGTTACGTAGTTCAAGTAGATATGTAATAACCGTAATGTTATTGGATAATATATCACATATGCTATATATTGTGGGTATAACAGATAATACAATATTGTGTAGTCGTATAATTTAGATACAGAAAAGTGACTTTTTAATGTCAAAAGTAGCTTTTTAAAATTTAAAATGTTGTCTCTATATTATCACATAATCTTGTAAGAGGGCTAAGAGTGTTACAGAGCGGTTTATTATATTTTAAAAGTACTAAAATATATTGCAGTATTTTTAAAAATATTTGGCACAAAATTATTGGCGGGAAAATTAAGTATACTTATTGAATATCGAAACAATGGTATTCTGTATCTGTGACTCTCTTAGTGAAAATGAATATTAATTACTACGATACTATGTATAGGAGTTATCGTTAGATTGTTACGAAACTAGATTTTACTTACGGGTGTATGTATATTTTTCTGTGCGGCTGTTGTGAATATATGGACTAGGTGCTTATTGAGGTTTTGCGTTGAGTCAGCTCTCATCAGTGCATAGTATTGCGAACTAACAATAGAGAATCATACTTATATTGCCGTTTTAGTCCCTTAACTGAGATATATATTTTTTAATAACTAGGACAATTTTCTCAAGGTTTTACTTATCTGCCTGTAGCTGTTCCAAACGATTTTTACAAACGATTTTTTTTCTACACCTGATCTTGAAACTTTCGAAACTTAAACTAGGCTGTCAACATTAGAGTGATATTTTATTTCATAAAGGTTTTACTTATTTCCAGTGTTATATTATGATTATATGAAACTCACTGCTGGAAATAATATGAAAACTTGTTTTCCTATTTGAGCTTTTGATCATACTAATATTAAATTCATATATCCTATAGTGGGGGATGAGTATTCAGAATTTGATTTGTGGTTGCCACTCTACATTTCTATAATTGCTCAATGTGATGCCTGAAAAGTTATTACCGTTATATTTTTAACAATATTATATTTCACCACTGATGAATTATATGTACTAGTTTATTTAAAATAGGAATTAATAGTAAAGATATTATATGGAGATTATTATTGCAAACATTGAAATAATTCATTCCTTCAGTTACATAATGTTAATTGGCGTGCATATTATGAATAATTTAACATTTTGTATAACATAAGGGGCTTTGTTCAAATGCTAGTTTTATTTAAGATTTATTATGAGCTTATGAAGTATTACCGTTATTTTGCGCTAAAACCGTGTATTTGAGCAAAGTATTCTAAGAACTGTTGTCTATAATATGCGGCTCGATGCCACACCGGCAACATTATTCGAAGTTTAAACAGGAACGTCCGTTACGAATGTCTGTGGTAAAGGGTTCCATAGTCAAGTACTTGGGATACTTAAATGTGTAAATAAACGTTTATTAGATGTTACATAGCACAGGGAGCTGGTGTTCGTTTACATGTGGAATCATATTAGACAAGACTTCGTAGGGCAAAATGAACTTCTTTTCATACTAAATACACAATTGTAGCTTTATTAACTTGAAGTGATACATTTATTTTGTTCAAATGGTGAATTGTCTACATCTTAGTTATGAATGCAAGTTAGTAATTCTTCAGGTGAGATCATAATAAAGTCCCCAACTTATGTTAGGTATTTTTAGTATTAAAAGTTTCCATAAATCTCAAATCTGTTATTAAGCGTATTTGAGTACCGTGTTCAAAACTAATATTTTTGTAGTTTCGATTTCAAATATTTGAAATTATCGATTTTAAATAAAAATTATCAGAATTGGTGCAGTTCTCCCTTGGTTGCAGTGTTATTAAAAAGGTTTAAGTTTTTATTCTCGTTATTCGTTTCTTTACCTTTTTTAATAGTACTGAAACGAGTCGTGTCCGATAGTTAATCTATATGTAACCGATACCGCTCCCGAAACAAAAGTTGTAGCGTATGTTCAACAAATCAAATTAATGGTATATGATATCATTTGGTAATGTGTATCGTGAGATCTGTTTTAGATATTCCGTTGCAGTTGATGTTCTAAAGTATTTTGTGCAATATATTTAGCGGGAATTATCTAAATAGCGTATTTAGATGAAATCAATTCCTTTTTTATTAGTTGTAGTGTCGTTCGTCCTTATGAATTGGGAGTTGCCAGTTACATCCAGTTTCTTTTTATTCTGTCGGCCATATTATGATTTTATATTTATGCTGTGATTAAAAGTGAATACGCTGCTATTTCAATCGTCGAAATTAGTATTTTTAAATATAAATATTTCGATTTTTTAATGTATTTTTCTCATCATTTCAAATTAATAAATTGTAAATTTCAATCATATATTGATGAATGCTCTTTTATGTAAATATATCCAATGCTTTGTTATTTCCTAGCTACGTCGTGCTTCGACATTCGGTTTAGTTTATTTATGAGAGAAATAAAAAAAATTAAGGAGTATTTATGTTTTTTACTTTTGTTGGCTTTTACCCATGGGTCCAGTCTTAGCCTTTTCCCAAAGTTCAAATTTCTATTTTTTTTATATCATTAGAAAACTTTACCTAATCTATAAATACCTTCTATCGCAATGACAATATTATATGTACTTGTATGTAATCTTTGTAGTAAGTACTTTATATACTGGACATTATCTATTTATTTTATGGTTTTTGGGCATTCACTATGACCAGTGTACACAAGATTAGGAATAAAGATAGTTGGTCATATATTGCTCTGTGTTAGGAGCATTTCAGGTTATCTCATTTAAATTATTCTGTTGCAATTATTTAGATTCAACATAATTCTAATGCTGTTCCAAAAATGATGCAGTACGCTCCTAATTCAGATCAATCACTAAATGTAACCTAGTGATATATTCAACTAATAATTACCTAGTTCTTCAATAGGTGTCTAAAAGATAATAACATTGTATAGCAGTTACATTTTTATTATAAATGCTAAATTTATATGTGGTTGTATCTTTAATAGACGCGAAATTTAACATATAAATACCTAAATTGTAGCGATGTATATGTGATTAGAAAATTGTTGCTAATAAAACAGTTTTTGTTAACAGTATTCCAATATTAAGGCAAATTTGTCCCAGGACTACAACAATTTTTATCCCCTATTTCATCCCAACTGGTCAATATTATGAAAAGCCTAGAACATATATCTAACAAGGGGACTTTATGAGTACTTTACGTGTAAAAGCTTAACAGACAGACAGAGAGTTACTGCGCGTTTATAATATTAGTAAGGAGGAAGAAAAATTATATACATATATATATATATTACAAACTTGATAGCATATGTACTTCCTCGTTTTATCGACAAGTTTAAAACTAACCTTAAAGCAATGGCAAAACAGTATACATTGTAACAAATACAACCGCATATAATTACATATATTTTTGCTAGGGCTGGGCTGTTTCTGTCTAGAACATTCTGGAAGCTTTCAAGTTGTGTATCTGTGTGTTGTTAAATCGCTGATAGAAGCGATTCATTATCCGTGAACATACAATAAATAAAATCAGTTAAAACAGTCTTTTATTGTACCAACAGCATTTTTATAATTTTTATGTGACAATTAAGAACCATACATACATAGACTAATAGTTACCCACATGTCTAATAATAATTATTATTGCATCGAACGAGTCGACGCACGGCGGGTATCAATACCTAAGTCAGATACATCTCGCCAGTTGGATTTAAATCCAATTATTGAAATAAGTTGCTCGTGTCCGTTTACCCGCTCGATTACAATGTAAATGACTTCAAGTTAAGAGAAACTAAGCATTTATTAAGTTAGTGCGCTTTACCATCGAGACATCATCGCCACTTACCATCTGGTGGGATCGTTGTCAGGCATTCGGAAAGGTGTTTCAATTAAATAGGGAAGATTTATAGATAAAGAAAAATCCTCAGCTTAAAACATCGTATCAAATAGACTTATTTATATATTTTGTTTTGGTCTGTAGAGAATCAGCTACATTCGTTTCATTTCTTAATACCTATGGTATTTATAATAACGCTTTAACCTACGCTATCACACCTAATAACCAAACTTTATAAAACTATTTTTTATTGACAGGCCGGTTGGTCTAGTGCTCAGCGAACCTGACTGCTACGCCGAAGGTCGTGGGTTCGATTCCCACCCAGGTCAAACGTTTCTGTGATGAGCAGGAATGTTTGTTCTGTGTGTCTG
>DWJZ01001120.1:0-25351 GCA_018249125.1 Asbolis capucinus | reverse complement strand
GCTCGTAAATAAACAATGATTAGGTTATCTGGGTGTTATCTGAGGATACCTGGGAGGGGGGAAGAGGGGGGGGGGTGTACCGCACCGTGCTACAGCTGATTTCACATGTCTGTGACTCTGTGGCCAGTGTGACCGCTCCGCCGCGCACGTGCCGCGCTCCGTCAAAATGCCGGTGAACCAACAGTAAACTATTGCTATTTTATATAAATACTTAGTGAGTGTGTAAACAAATACTTTCGATACTCTGTGGACTTTTGTGACAGCCGGAACACTTGGTGATATCCTTATTCTGTGGGTAAGTTATTGAGGAATTTAGTATTATCTTTAGTGGTATTAGAAGGTATTGGTAGGTAGTCTTGGTAATTGGACTTATACACGCAAATATCGCCGAAAGTAATTGTAATTTTATTGTTTTTGAGTGCTTTTATAATATCATACTTTTATATAATTTAGGTTACATATATTTAAATGTATACATTGGTAGGTATATATTTGCGATCATATTATATTCAATTTTTATTTTCATATTTAAGTATGTGTTAACGAGAACGCAGTTGTTATAGTGTTATAAAAAAGCAGCGGATAATTATTAACAACATTGCTACATTGTTAAGTTGAAATATTTGGATGTTTTTTTTACCAACGTCTACAGTGTAAAAATATAGTTATCAATTAACAAAAATGCGAAACAAAAAATAGTCATGTGGTTATACTGGACTTTACAATAAATTTTATATTTGCTGTCTTTTGTTTAAATAGTTGGATGGAGATTGTTAAAGTTAGTTATTAAGTGCGTTGGTCAAAAGTAACATTTAAATAGGTTGGCCTTGCATGAGTTGCATGTTCTGTAAGTACATGTTTGAAAATAGTTTAAAATAATATCAGTATTATTATTGAAATTATAGTTTTGTGTTATAATGTAAATAAAATTATTGACATATTCTCGATTCAGCTATTTTAATGGCGGTTAAAAATGCTTTCGCGTTATATTTATTATATTATGTCATCACACAATATTAAGGGATTTTTGGGGTTCCGTAGAAAATTTTGATTTTTTATGAAAGTAAATTAAAATTAGGAATATTGTTTTTCTTTGGCCGTCTGCCTCCCCCACTATCCTGAATTGGGGATGGAAGTTTTTTTCTCGCTTATTCCATCATGAGCGGTATCATATATATTTGACAAACTGTTTATCCATTGATCATCAACAATTTGTAGATAAGTCATATAGAGTACAGGTAAAACTGAATATGAATAAACTCCAAATTGTATATTTATTGGCAGTCTTTGCTACCTCTTCGGCTCCGGAACTACCAGTGGTCCGTGCGCCACCAGTTAACAACGACTGGTCTAGATCAAGAAAGAACCCGTTTAATTTTAGGGTTTTTAGAGTTTTTGGGATAAAATTTTGAGCTCTAGATATAATTTTTATTAAGATCATGCTTGTCCACGAAAAATTAATGGTCGGATTTGGAATTTTGAATTTAAATGGAAAACTATTTTATTTCCTCGATATGTTATAACTTCAATTACGGAACCCTATATTCTGTGTAGCCGGTTCTTATTAGCCTCAAGTAGGGTTGCCAACCATACTATTAGCTTTATAACTGTTGTATCCAATGGTTGAATGGTCAAGAATGCATTGGCATTAAGCTTGTTATAATGTCAAATAGTTGAAATAATTTAGACATCGCCGCGTTCCCGGCTTGTATATGTAAGACGATATATCCTATGACGCTTATCGGAATCGAGCCTGGGAACGCAACCCGACGCCCCACGTGGTAAGTCCGGACCTAACATTGACCGGTCTCACGATAGTTTTAAGTTATTTTAATATAAATAATTAGTTAATAAAAGTAATAGTACTTATAAGTATCGTTTAATTTACACCTGCTGCCTTAAATAGCTCGCCATTTCTACCTTATTTTGATCAATAAAGGTTAAATAAATAAGTTATCAACATTATATTTTTTACTGTGCAGACTACTATTTTCAGCAAACAGACTATTTTCAGCATATTTTTGATAATTGCTAACAAAAGTGCATATAAAATGAGCTCCTCGTTTACTTTAGTTTTGATTGTTCCGTGACCTATGAGACTTTCAAGAATAACAGTAAATCAAACAGTTGGTCAAGAAGCACCAATAAGTATGTTAAAAAAACCTGTCCACTTTTAAAATACTGTTTTTTTTCTCATCGAACCCAAAAATACTTCATTTGTGGTAAAACGTTGGCAACCCTAACCTGAGGACAAGTAGGTGCCTAATTTTGGCAAATCTAAAATGGCGTCACCATGAATTACGATAGAACTTTAATGACCAAATTTCCCGCTTCAACTATCTAAGTACATATATTCTTCTTATTAAGACAATTTAAATGGCATGATATTATTATAATATAGCACCAAAAAGTGACCATCCAATAACAACAAACTGGACGTGACTTGAACCAATATTCTGACTCCACTCACTAAATGGCAACATTACTAAACTAGCGAGTCACGTCGTTATATTCACATAAACAATAAGTAATTGCTTAGTAAGCAAATCAAATACCTATTTAAGTTGATTTTATATTAAAAACAAGTAAGTACCTGATCGCCCTTCTCTTCGTAAAATCCATGACTATTATTTTGTAGGTACAATTTAGAGATAATTTTGTGTGATATAGGTGCATATGGGCTTTGAAACCGGTACATTTTATCACTAAAAAAGGTACACAAGCCAGTACTCAAAGTTTTAGTGAGCCTCAAGCTTACAATAATGTTTTCACACTAGATCATTTGGGATTTAATTTAGAAGGAAAGTGCCTTTTAAACCGAGCCGTGCTCATTCGCCATCTGGTATAAAACAGTGTAACTAATCTAAACACATTTTCCTTTAATTTCATGTTTGTTTTTATCGATTGGATTGGGCCTTTGAATGTCAATAATAATAATAATAAAGATGAATAGTGCATTCTGTTACATTTTTGGACGCTTTTAACCACGTGACCAAAATACTGAGAGCATTTTGCAGCACCAGCAGTTCTCTCAGTGCAAAATTGACGATTTATAATGTCATATTTCAACATGATACTTCGGCAGTATTCTGTGAGTTATGTATTATATCGTATTGTTACTTTATTGTATCGCACTTTGTTCCAGTAAGAGCACTGATCAGTGCTCCCAGTGTCTATTGGAATGCGGCCTTTGCCTAAATGAGAATAAAAAAAATTGCTACCTGTTATTTCATGATTTTCAAAATCAACATGAAATGGAGTTTTTCGACAAAGCAATCTTCATTCATCGATTCTTTGGCTCCGAACCCCTTACTTTAATACTGTTATAGGCCTAATATAGGAATATCGTGTTTTAGATTGAAATGCAGTAAAAATTATAAATGATTGTTTAGTTTCGCAATATCGACCTTGGCTTTGACAGACGTGAAGCAATACCTATTGACTCAGATTTTCAACGCATGCTTGGCCACATTACGTTGAACCCGGAGATTCTCAAACTATTCTACTGGAACTTTCATGGAATCAGTAATAAATTAACGGGAATTATCATCATATTCACAACACAATGTACATATATACTACGCGTTGCGTTAAAGGGATGCCAGGTCGGAGAGATTGTTCTTTTAATGTAATTATGATGATCAGATAACTGTTGGGTCATCGATTCCATCTACCCAGAAACTCCAACAGAGGGATGTTCGATAGCTGAGTCGATTACGATTCGATTATTATTATAATCTAATAAAAGCTTGTGTATCGCTTTTAGGTAAACCAAATAGCATTTCACATTCCAACGATCTTTTGCTAGTCTCTATACTTATTTAAGTGGACTATGAATGTCTAAAACCTTGTAATTCCTTTCTGCAAGAAAACAATGCGTTCTCAGAGCGGTGTGATACGCAACATTGAACACGGTACCTGCCGGTTGAGAACAACTGTACCAACCTGCTTCAGTTGCGTAAACATAATTGCCGTTATAGGAACTGCAGCGAGGTGCATCGACTCTGTAGTTTAGATACCTGCCTCACATCGCCCCATCGAATAACTGATATCGGCAAAGTTTAAGATAACACGACACACAGATATGAACAGTATTAATATATTTATGCGCAGGTTTTTTAAAGAATCATGTTAGCATGCCCTCAGTTCGCCTTTTCAACACATCTTTCCACTTTCGGGCCTACTGAAGATATTTCTTATTACGGATAAGTAGTGCCTTGTACAAACTATCTCATTGATGTATTTTCATGTTTTGATGGCTCCTTAATATGTCTGATAATGTCTTAAATAAATACATTGTTAATTTGGACTCCAATAAACAAATAATATCAGAGGTTTTTTAGGTATCTCCTAGAATAGAGATAGAAAAATGTACATGTTTTTTTTTATCCTGTAGATGCAAAAAGACACCAAACCTCTATATAAGGCATAAGCTCCTACTAGAACTACGTACATATATGCTGCATAGATACCAGGAATCTGGCGGTTTTAGTTGACACTAATGTTATGACCTTCAGGAATGTCATCATTTCGGGGCAGTCAATAGTCTGCTTTATTTCAATGACTTTTTTGTCGAGGGGGATGTCTCCAGACGATACCCGAACCCGAATACTTACTACTCCGAATCCTTGATCTTATAACGCACCAGTGCCTCTCTTGCGTAATATGGTATCACCCAGTCATTTACAGTTATTGCCGTTTCCAAGTGGAGTCGGCCCGATCCTGCTCGGCGGTCCTTCTTCACCATTACGTCCTTCCAGAAGGAGACCACAGCCTTCCAAAGAAATGAGTAACGAGTTTATAATACATTCCGACTTACAATAATTAATTTCAATGTGCTGCATGGTACCATGGTAGACGATACCACGGCTCTGCTGCTCGCTCGCGCGGCCACCGCACGCCTTCGTTTAGAAGACCATTAATCTCAACGATCCGATGCAATTGAATGCACGCCTTATTTTTTGCATAGCATCTTGTCATGTAACACGGTGTTCTGTTCAGTACATGGCATTGTTCTAACATTTTCTAGTGATTTCTACTGCGTCCACATACCATTGTTCACAAAATTGACACCTTTTAATGGCGCACATGAGCAGAAACTATAGTGTTATAGTATTGGTAGCCAAACCGTTGGATTGTTGGTCTCCCGATCGACCAGAGTCCGAATTTTGCTGTATATCTTATTTGAGATATCGTATTTGCAAAATTTACGTGCATGTACAAATTAATATTTGCCTTGATAAATGAAAATACCGCGAGAAAACCTGCAAACCTAAGAGCTCCCCATAAACATTTTAAAGGTGTGAAGTCATCAGTAGTACTTCACCAGCTTGAAGGATAATGTGCTGTACCCATTACATTGTGAGAGACCGGAGGACAGCAATGGGTCACTTATCGGTTGCAATGGATCTGAACGGCAAAATATTTTATTATTGCACTGTACGGTCCCAAAAGCGTAACTCATAACGGTGCGACGTCGGAACTGTTACAAAGATAGCTATTTTCGATACGGTTAGCGTTAAATTTATACGATATCCAATACCTGAGTAATCAACCAATTTTATTAAGCAAGCTGATAAATGTTAATTCGTATCGCTGGCCTATCACGCTTGGTTTTAATAAAATTTGTGACGAAAGTTTGAAAATGAGTTTCACAAGCAACAAGACTTAAGTAGAATACATTAAGCCTTATGTAATTCAAATATTAGCTATTTTGAATATTACCAATTCGTGTTTTGATTTTATGGGTTTTAGAGGAAAAGCGATTTGCTTATTGATGAACTGTCGAGTTAAAGCATTGAAAAAATATTTAATATGTATCGCGAACAACGGGTACTTTTGGGGTATTAGGAATATTTTGGAACATTGTGATATATAAATGCTGCAATCGCAAAGATAAGAACGAACATTAGATACGGTTCGCGGATAATGCACTCGACTCTTCCGCATCTAATTGTCAAAGTGAGACGCAACACACCTACACAGATTTAGATAAATCATGCCATACAAACGTTTCACAAACTGTCTGCGATAGAAAAGATACGATGGAAATAATATTACTAAGATCGTGGTCAAATTTTGAAGAATCTTCAGAGTACTGTTTGTTTGTTTCATCGTTCTTGTATCGTTATGACTTTGTATCATGGCGAATTAAATGTGATTTTTTCCTTCTCTTTCGTCTTAATTTTTTATGGCTTTAATTTTCTTTCTTTCTTCATCTTTCTCTTTCTACCTCTTTTTCGAAAGTAAATTTAAAGAGTCGGTTACAAACCGGCCGTTTGTAATTTCGCTGCAAGCAATAGCAATCAATTTGTTTCATGTTTCCCTCGGTGTAACCGCAGAGATGTTTTAATTGTAATTATTATCGGTCTCGTGAAGAGGCAGCTGGCTGCTATCGATACTTCTCGGCGGCTGTCAATCAGAGCGGACCAGACGACCGCCTACCTGATTGCTTCACTTATTGCACTCCGATTATTGACTACACATTTTACTTTGTTGTTTGAGACACCTTTTTAACATACAATATGTTTTATTTACATTAACATAGGTACGTGATAGGTTATATTTGATTATGTGAGTAGATCTGCCAAGTTTCTTCTATTTTTTTTTTACGAGTATGTATTGGTGAAAGCCTGCCCTATGCTTCACAACAAAATACTGCTTATCCTTATGGTCACTTACCATAGGTCACTGACTTCCCGTTGAGCCTTGGACTCAACGGAAAAATTAAAAGGACTATTGGTTAAGATCAAAGCAGATAGAATTTTTAAATGTTCCAGTAGTTTTTGATTTTATTCATTAACAACTTACCAATGTTCAAATGTTACCTCTTCATCATGTTAGTGTAGAATAGGACATCTAAGTTATGTTTTATGTCTTCAAACTCCGTTTTCTTTTTAATTTGATAGGTTATACATATAATGTTAAATTGCTTCAGAATCCTGTTTCCCTAACTTTACATAATTATAATCATATTTATAATAAATCTCTTTGTCAAAATAATAACATTGTTTTGATTTTATATTCTATTTACTTTTGTTTTAAATTACAACATTTTTTCAACTAACGAGTATGCTACCATAAGAGCCATAATTGAAAATTGGCGTTCGCTAACGTCGGCTTCTTTTCATTTCTTCCGAATCATTAACAACCTCAAAAACTCCTCAATATTACTTGTTTTTATTGCGAGTCACGTTCGAACTTTGTAAAATTATGATTGTATGGCAGATTTGCTGGTGAAATCTTCGATATGTGGAGCTGCGAAATGTAGCCCGATAGATACATTAAATTGTTGTGTAGAAAAATTTCAAAACCGCATCTTTTTGTGGCTAAACACTGTGGTAATTCATTTGAATTTTTTCACAACATAATTACAACATTATTTCACTTCTTTTTTATCTATAGGGATCGTTATGATACTCGCACTATTGTTAATTGTTCTTTCATGACTTAGTAGCAGTTATTACCAAAAGTCATATCATGGAAATGTTTTATGAAAATAAATAAAAACTATAATATTGAATAAAGTAATAGATATCTATTTATAAGGTAATCACTAACTATATGTCGCAATTGCATTTTCTTCGCATTATTCTTCGCACTGCATTTTCTTCAAATAATTTTTAATTGTTAAGTTTACAATCAATCTTAGCTGAAGGAGGTAACTTAAAAGTAATGTATGCGTATTTGTTTATATTGAAATTATTTATAATAAGTAACTTTATGCGTTTATTTATCTGTGTATTTACAATCATCTGTCATCCTTTTGATGTCGTATTCGGGGCGTCCTCTAATTGATGCCACTTTGATTCGCTAATAGTGTTCCGTTTCGTCAATTCACCAATCTTTGATGGATTGATGCGACTTGTTCCCCATTTTCTAGGTCATTGTTTTCCCCATTTCAGACTGGTTTCACATCGGTTCCTTTAAATCTAGGTGTTCTACTTGAAAACTGTGTACTACATATGACTTTAAGAATAATAAATAAATATCTTTGGACAACTCACACACGGCCATCGGACCCGACACTAAGCGTTAGCTTGTACTATGGTGAACAGACAACTGATAAACATATATAAATACATACTTATATAGATATTTACCAGAAAACTTTGACCTGGTACTAATCGAACCCACCTTCAGCGTAGCAGTCAGATTCACTAACCACTAGACCAACGGGCCTGTCATTTTATATCGATTGTTTTATTTTCATTTGAAAGCTGGTGCTCATCACATGACAACATGACCACTTGATTACAGTTAAATTGAGCCACATCTGACTTGCAGTTTTGAGTTATCCCTAATAATATAATATTTAATAGATATTTATTATATTGAGTTCGAACACATCTTTGAAGTCGGATGTACTATGTTATGTAGTCCCGTGATTTATGTTAATGTTAATGTCAAAGATAAGTTTCTAACCAAGGAAGAAGAAAAGAAGAAATGGAAAGAAAAAAATAAAGAAGAAATAAATGACCGTATATCTGAAGTACTGAGGAACATTGAATGAAATGGTAAATGAGTATAACATGGCTACAGAGTACAAAAGAATATAATATATTTAAAAGTGCGTAACTCATTAAAATACCTAGATTATATAATCGTCTATTTTGGAACCATGAGTAACTTTCTATTAAAGTATTTTATTAGCATATTCTTTAATTAGCATAGAATTACAATTTATACTTACTTAACCACCTTTAACATTAACTTCAATGATTATTTGGTTATATGTTATATATAAATAATTTGCATAATCTTTATAAACATGAGGAGTTTAAAAAATTTCGAATTTTTTTTAATTGATTGTCTTCATCAAGAATATTTGAGTATAGATATATTATAATTCTTTCTTCCTTGCATTTACGCACCCAATTACGTAAAAAATATATATCCCTAAGTACTTTTCAATTTATTTTCATTAATAAGGTCAGTTTTACAAGCTTTCATTTAACTTGCAGTGTATGTTTGTATATTAGTATGTTAGTATATTACTTTGTTATGGGTCAAATCTTGCAAGCTTAATTAGACCTACTTCCTCCTACACTACGGAGCTGAAATTTTGTATAAGCCTTCCATCCTTTGACAATACACTTTTATGACCAGTATGATCTGATATTTCGTTCAGGATTGGTTCCGAACAAAGGAACTCCTCAACGGTTAACAGTACAATATGAATTTTTTTATGTTTTTTTTTATTATGAATCTGTAATTAAAGCTCGTGTTTTTAAATATTTTCATTGAATCTCGTTTATTTTTGTAAGATATGCGGTGTCCGTTGGTCATGACAATATCGATGTAAAATAATCTATTTGCTACGTACACACTTACTTAATCCCCTGTATTATTCAACATTATATTTGCTTTCAGCTTTTTTCTTCCGGCCTACCCTCGTTTAATAGGTTTACGTTCTGTTATTTCTGTTATTGAAGCTGATGACAGTAGGAATTCTCTAACGAGACATTAGAAAATATCTTTGTTTTGTGTACTGTGTTTTGTTATTAATTTTCTTAATTGCTAGCTGTACTGTACGCATCTACTCGTCAGCCTTTTGTTCGATCAATATAATTTTGGTACCAAAACCTTTTACACAGAATTCTGTACAAAGTTCCGGAAGATTAGTGCTCTATCTGGTAAATCGTAGGCATTTCGGAGTTTATGCAGGACAAACAAACACATAAACAAACATCGATTTCTATATATTTAGAAGAAGATGTACTCGGATGTAATTTTCGACTGTCGTAGAGCAAGGTTTAGTTTCTATGACAAAATAAATTATTGGAATTTCAATTTGTACATTTGATTGATGAATGTTTGCAATATGTGTCATTGTTTGTATGAATTCGTCGATTGCCATAGCGCCAGGTTTGTAATTGACGGAAATGTCGCTCCATTGTCTACTTGCAGCCTGACTCCGCTGTGCCCCAGTTATGGTGTGAAATGACACTACGAATATAGTATAGTGTACTTACTATATTATGTATTATCTGTGGTTCCCTTTTACTAAGAAAAATTAAATGCTAATAAGACTTAGACCGCATAGTAAAACGACAGTTTCTTTTTATATTCTTCGAGTTCGACTCTCGATTTAGGTAGGCGATTATTTAAATTTATTTAAATCCAGTTACTATTGTCTATAAATATGTAATATAAATATGAAGTCTTCTTTCAGTACAACTGTCTATCTTCAATATTTAAGGTACCTACTTGTCCTCCATGTTGCATTTGTTTGGAACACCCTGTATACATTTTTAAAATAGCGTACGGAAATGAAAACAAATGGGGTATCCCCTCATTTTCTTTACCTTTTTTACTTTTTACCTTTTTATTTTCTTTACCTATTACCCCCGGTAATTTTCTTTCCCTTATCAATATGGATATCAAATGAAAGATCGTTAATACCAATTATTTAGTGGTGTGTTGTCGCGGTGGAGTTTTTTTACTTAATTATTCTATATTAGGTCACTCATTCAGTTCTCGACCGCCAGTTATTGCTTAACTTGCATGATCATTTATAAACGACGTAAGATCACGGGCTTTGAGGATTTCTTAGGAGTAATTCATCATCAGCCTTTGGGTGTCCACTGCTGGACATAGGCCTCTCCTAATTTGCGCCGCTCTGACCGGTCCTGAGCCCTTCGAAACCAGCGGATGCCCGCTGTTTTCTTTAAGTCATTAGTCCACCTGATCATGGGCACCCCCTGCTCCTTTTTCGAAGACGTGATCTCCATTCGAGTACCTTTCTTCCCCAACCGTTATCGGTCCTTCGAACTATGTGGCCTGCCTATTGCCACTTCAGCCAGCTAATCCTACGAGGTATGTCGGTTACTTTTGTTCTTCTGTGGATCTCATCATTTTTTACTCGATCTCGTAGACAAATACCGAGCATAGCCCTCACCATCTGCCGCTCCGCAACCTTGAGCCTGTGTATCAGGCCAATAGTGAAGCACCACTGGCAACACACCGTTCGTCTTCGACTTGAGGCACTGAAGTGTATCGGATGAGAAGTAGAAGTAATTATTGAAAAGAAACTCAGTCCGTTCTATGTCACTACTTACTTTAGTAAAACATAATATATATTCTATTAGTAGGTAACATACTTTCGCCTTCCTATAATGGAAGTGAAATTGTCTTTTATGCAAAAAGTAGTTCAAGGCTTGTAATTGTTATTAAATATGCGACATTAAAATAAAATTGGGTTATATTGACATGCATGTACATACCTACATAATATACTTTGCATTCAATTAAAATTGTTAAAGCGTCGTTATCATTGTAGCCTAATACTGTCCCACTGCTGGGCTCAGGGTCTTCTCTCACTATATCAAGGGTACAGGCCATAGTCCACGCTGGTCCAAAGGTAAACTCACATGCGGTTAAGAATTTAATGTAGAACTTAGTAGTCCAGGTTTCTTCATGATGTTTTCCTTCGGAGCATGCAATA
The DNA here is from genome assembly GCA_018249125.1 of Asbolis capucinus. Lineage (NCBI taxonomy): Eukaryota > Metazoa > Arthropoda > Insecta > Lepidoptera > Hesperiidae > Asbolis > Asbolis capucinus. The sequence goes on along the minus strand of DWJZ01001120.1, from coordinate 13,905 downwards.
AATCATTCAAATACGCGCATAAATTACAAAGTTCGTGCAGGATTCAAACTTAGGACCTCGTGTGTGTAAGACTAAAGTTAAACCGCATTGGTTATAATGGACTTGAAAGCCACACTGCGGAGAATGTCTGCGTAACAAGTTGGTATCCAGAAGCCATTTGTGTGGTTTCGGACGAAATAAGGAAATGTCACTATCGTATTTCAATTTCTCAATGAGGATGGAGATAATTTGAATGTTGAACAATTCATTGAACGTATTCGCACTTGGCCAGCGTGGTGGCGTATGTCCTATATCCTTGGTGTGAGAGGAGAGAGATGTGTATTAAATGAAAAACATCGTGTATTGGCGTCTTCGACCCATTGCCCACTGCTGCACAAGTCTCTTCTAATACTAAGGACACACGCTGCTATATTGCGCATTGGTGAATGGGTTGGTACACAACCCAGGCTTCAGAATTTTGATGCCGCCCGAAGGCCTTCGACATGGCTTGACGATTGCTGTCTAACTAACAACCGGGACCGACGGTTTTACGTGCTCGAAGCCCGGAAGCGCTCGTCAATTTTTTGCCACTAGCGGTCACTGTTACTTAACTTTGCATATATTGAAACATCATTCAAGGAATAGTCGAGTCAAGTCGAACGTTACAGTTGGCAACAAGTATTGATTTTTGATAAAATATTACCAACATTGCAATACCTATTAGGTACTTAGCTACTCTTGGTTGATAAGCCTAATAGCCGACAGATAATAAATTGTAAAGGGTAGATAATATAGGGAAAGGATTTATACTAATATTATAAACAGGAGGTACTTTTGTTTGTTTGTAACGAATAAAGACAAAAAGCATTACATAGATTTCCAAAATTCTTTCACCGTTCAAATGCTACATTATCCCTGAGTAATATAGACTATTTTAAAGGCGAGAAAAGGGTGTCGAAGTGGGGGAGAGGGGCATGAAACAGGTAACGCGCGGTCGACTCCCGACACAGTCACAAAATAATTCGATCGTATAGCGTAGTTAATTCACAGTATCTACTGATTCTATTGTACTTAATGGTGGTGGAAAGCTATACTATGGTTAATTTGTTGGTACAGACTTGTGCTAGTACCTATTAGATTTTGACTTTCGTTAAAGTAAGTAGTTAAGTAGGTTCTTTCTCATGTTCACTCAAATATCTCTGGCCAACTCACACACGGCAATCTGACCCCAAACTACGCGTTAGCTTGTGCTGAAGTGATCAGACAACTTATAAATATACACATATATTTTAACAAATACATACTTAAAAAGATATTTTTACTACACCCAGACACAGAACAAATACTCCAAGTTATAACAGAAAAGTTTGTTCTGGGAGAGGATCGAACCAGGTTCACTAACGACTAGACTAACGGATCAGTCAAAATTAAATAGTTTAAATAAATATACTCATATGTTAAAAATCTTCAGTTAAAGATTCAGATTCGTACAGAACTCGAGGTCGACCGGAGCGTTGTGAACTGGAACCCGACCAACAATGGAGTCGTTTGTCATTGGCTCACGGCTGCACCATGTTCTGTACACTATTTATGATGTGAACCAATTTATACTGTTTCAACGACCTCTTATTAAACTGCTGTTTATTTTATGGCTAACTATACTCGGTGCAAATTTGGAATAATATGGAAAAAATTCCAAATAAAATTGACGACTTTGTATGGAAAAAAAATTAGATAGAATTTGTATCAAGTATATTGTTGCCGCACGCGGCTTCGCTTAAGTACTATGTTGTTAAAGTAACGTGTATTATTCCAGATTATTACCTAATCTATATTCTATCTTTGAGATCCGTTCAGTAAATGATTACTAACCATCAGGGGATCCGTCTGCTGTCACCTGCTTATATCATAACAAAGTTTCTTAAAAATATAAAAACACAAGCTTTAATTATAGATCCATAATACAGAGAAATACACAACATTTGATAACTGTATTGTGCATTGTTTGAGAGATTTTTTTTATGGGACAAGCAGACAAACGAGCAGAGGGCTGGTGGCTGATGGTAAGTGACCATCACCGCCCATGGACGTTAATAACACTAGTCGGATGTGTTACTAACGTGTTGCCTGTCAGAAAAGAAGTAATAGACCTGCATACGCGAGGAAAACAAAGTAAAAAGGAAAGCGGTTCATTGCTGAAAGAACTAGAATCAATTACGACAGCAACTGACCCCAGATATTCCAACAATATACTACTTCAGGACGGGTGACAGAAGAAGAATGGGGAGGAGGATGGATGAAGAAGTGGCTCTCAAGCCCCGAATCGTTTGGTGACTGATTCAAACAAGAGGGTGGTAGCCAGCCAGACGGGCGTCACAAAAACTTAATCCTCCGCTCGCCCTACCACCGAGCTGCTGGCTTCTGTACGCCTCTTACACGCCCTGGTAGGCCAGTATGGGATTGGGGCTTGTATTCTAAGCCGCCCCAATACGGAAAATCATTAAAGCTTGTAGTTTTAAATATTTTTTTTATAAACCTTGCTCTATAGCTTAAAATAGTATCTACTTATATAAGACGTAATTGCTAGAGTTATTATAAGTCAGTTCTAAGTAGTTTGTCTCACCTAAGTGCACACAGCTTCACCGCTTAGAATATGAGTACTTATTGAATGTTTTTTGCTCGGTGTGATTATTTCTTGATTATTCTCCTTTATATACAATGCAAGCTTGTCTGTATGGATCTGTGTCACTGAGTTTTCCGCCACCGACTGGCGCGAGCGACTACACTATACTACACGAACAATGTACTACACGCGATCTGCAATACAAGTATAAGGCGATATATACATATGTACAATATAATTCTGAAAAATAATTAACACTTTAAATATGTGAAATGATGAAGTTAAACTTTGTTATTTTGGATTGTTATTATTTGCTTAATATTTTTTAAACACTTTCGAAAAACAAAGTTCGCCATCGTTTCAACTAATCCCTATGGGAGTGGTCTTGAAAGAAGAAGCAGCAATATTTTTAACTAATTATTATTGGTGCTTAAAATGATTTTGGTAGAATGAAACTATTTCGACCATGATGACTTGGCATGGCTTGGATCTATTTTGGCTTAACTGCGTCCATTTAATTCAAATTTACCACCTTTTCCAGTATGAAGGTTCCATTAAGAGACTGCATCGCTACCACAGAGCCAAATGCTAATGATCTGGCTGAAGGGAAACTCGAGAGGCACTCGATAATAAAGTGAAAGACACCGCCCAGCGGCCGATCGCGTCGTTTTCAAACCAGTTGATGTTACAACTTTTGATTATGCGGTTTATGGCTGACCATTTTACTTCGAATCGACTTTTATTGATATTTTATTCATTCACAATATACTAGCTACAGCCCCGACTGCCCTCTTTTTAGGTAAACTGGCATTATTTTTGTAAATACGAGCAATTTTGTAATATAAATCTAGTAAACGCCATCATTCAAAATATTGGTAAATAGAGGTTGGGGTTTTTTGGACCGAATTGATTTATTAATTATAATGTTTCAAATTGCTACTTCCTATAATTTTGTGATATACTGGTTGCCGCAGAAATATTTAAAAGTGGATTTATCAACCGTTATTCGTTAAACAATATACTAATTATAAACTGGGTGTGTCTTTGGCTAGTGTGTAAGATCTAGAGAGAATTTCACTTGGATATATACAGACAGTTGTATTCACAAATGTTAACATTATATCTGGGAAACATTAATAACATCTAGACATAAAGAGAAAGAGCCGGCTGAATTGCAAATCGACATTTTCGAATCAATTATTATGCAATACTGCATAATTAATTTCTCATTATTTACTACTAGCAATCTTAATTTTGTATAATTATCATTATTTTATGTAATTTTCGTAAGAAATTATTATAAATGTGAAAGTTTGTGAGGGTTTTGGAATGTTTGGAACTTCTTCACGTAAAAATTAATGAACGGATTTGAATAAAATTTGGTACACACATAGAATATGATATGGAAAAACACAGGCTACATCAACATACCACGGGGGCCACGCCGCGGGCGGACCCTAGTGTTTAAAAAGTTATAAATCGTTAGTTTTCTATAAAATGGGTAATACTCTTATATACATATATGGGTAATACCTATTACCACTACACTTTCTCCATGTTTAGTATGTACGTAAATACATTCGATATGAAATGTTTACCGTATAAATTTGTCAATTTTATAAAACATATATTAAAAATAGCAATTCAAAAGTTTGTTGATGTACCATAAAGTCATCTTAAGTCATAATAAAGTTTCTAAAAATCATTTTAAAATTTATTCACACCTCTACTTATCGCATATTTAAGGGAAAATCTGTTGACTATGGTAACACCGTTGTGTGGGTGACGTACATGACGTACAAGCTACCTTGGCATATAAATGAAGGCGCATTTTATAGCGAACATAAATTGAAATCAAGCTTAATTTTTTACTTAGTTTTATTTAGTTTTTTTTACTTAGTTTTTTTTTAACTTTTTACGACAAATACTTAAAGAAGCTACAGTGCATTCAGTCGTAAGAAGGCCGAAGCGACCAGCGGCGTGTGAAATTCGTCCTCTGGAATCATTTCCACAGATTAAGTTCGTTCAATGGAGTATGTTTTTCCGATGTTATGGTCGAGGTTATAATTAATTCAACGAACAGAATCAGCTAAAATCTTTAGACGGTTTCCCACGCTCTGTGATTTTACAGTTGAGTCACTACGTACTTGCGTTCATATGAGATCCCATTCCCTTTCTTTCTGCTCTGGATGGATAACCGGGGGATTTTAGTAGGTACAAAATAACCCGTAACCTCCGCGTTCGGGTATCTTTGGAAGATTTCCCCTTCGATAATAAAGGAAAGATCTTCGAAAATAGGACTTTAATTATTTTATTCATAGTGTCCAAATTGCCTTAAATTAAAATTAAGTATTTTTGAAAATGTTGATGCAGGGAGGCTTTGTTATCGATATAGAGACTAAAACATTTTTTTAGTCTGTTTGTTCGAGTTTCACGCAAAAACCACTGGACATATTTAGATGAAACTTGGCGTAATCGAAGTTTAAAACCCGAGAATGGTTACAGGATAGGTTTCCCAGGAAATGGCTTTGTACTCGCAGGATAATAGGCTAAACTTAGTATGGCAATTCGAAAACCAATGGACCAAATTATATGAAATTAAACATGTTGGTAACTTTTGTGAGGACAATGCTTATAGGATACTTTTTATCCCAGAAAACTGCTTTGTTATATGGGCATTATATGTACGTTAAAATTAGTAGGACATTGTTCTACTCCTACTCTTACTTCTACTCTTGTTCCGAAGCGAAGCAAGGCAACTCGTAAATATCTATCTTTTATCTATCGTATCTGTCTGGACCCTTAAAATATGGTGAATTTGCAGGGTTCATATCAACCTAGATATTAATTAATTAACATTTACCGACAAACGGCTTACAGAGAAACACGACCGTTTACATCTACTGTAAACAAACAACGAATAGCTTGAACTCTCTACAGAGACGGTCAATAAAGTGGTATATATCTAATATTATTTTATTGGCGTCATTGGGCCTGACTCCAATCGCGTGCTGGCAGACCGGGTATCATAAGACGCGCCAGAAGTCAGCTGTGCAGTGGCTTTGCAGAAGGATTACATTATCAATGATATCTTTATACATTATTAATATTATTACTGCTATTTGGTACTGTTATTATTTTGTGAAGCTCGTCTGGCTAATTACCTGGCAGGCAACGCGTTAGCGACCCCCCAATCTGGCCGCACATTCTAGTTTTACCAATTTCAAAGTCGTTATGTTCAGAATCGTTTGATTGCGGGCCAGCTGAAATTTCGTATTCACATTTATACTAACTGCACTTCAATAAAACTTCAGCTTCATATATGATCGTAATACAGTTGACATTTCGGTGACGAATGACATTCGGGTCGATTATGCTGTGTTCCGGGTACTCACGATATATACTTATCGCGCCGATATTTCGACTCAGTTGCATTGATCATGGTCTCGGTTGAACTGCCATGGCGATGAACTTTTGACAGGTTGACAGATGACAGATCGATGACAGTTGGCACTAATACTGTCTGTCTACTTTGTATCTAGTTTGTTTTTGTGTTTTGTGTACCATATCACGACACCCTACACCCGTGCTACGACTACAACTAGGTCGAAATATCAGCGCAAAAAACATATATCCTGAGTACCCGTAACACAGCATAATGTACATAGTCCACGAGGATTCGAGTTGAAAATCATTCGGATCCATGTCGTTGAAAGCTGACTGGGAATGTTAATGACAAATTGCGCTTCAACGATATTAATCTGACTTGTGAAATGTGGTTCGGCTGGCGGTCCATGTGCGGCAGTCGTTGTTTACAATCAGGTGACCCGTCTGCCCTTACCTGCTTATAACATAAAGGTTCTTAAAAATATTCAAAAACACAAGCTTTAATTATAGATCCATAATACAAAGAAATACTCAAAATTTCATCACTGTATTGTTAACCGCTGAGGAGTTCCCTTGTCTGGAGCCAATGAACGTAGTATCAGGTCACGCTTGTCATAAACTGCATTGTCATCAAGATGAAAACTTTATGCAAAATCTCAGCTCCGTAGTGTAAGAGGAAGTGGGTATAATTAAACTTGCAAGATTTGATCCGTAACAAACAAATATACTAACATTCTAATATACAAACATACATACTCTGCAAGTTAAATAAAAGCTAGTAAAAATATATCTAGTCTCGTCTAACGTAAAAAGGTAAGTACTTATAAGTGGGTAGGTTCAAGAGATTAGTGTTGAGTGGCTAAAGAAGCCAGATTATTGCGTTAATAGAATTGATATATTTTGACGTCAAGCGATCTCAAGGGCGGGGATTAAACTTGATCGTGACCTCTGGGATAAAGTACACAGTTGTAGGTGTTGGAAACCCTTCGAATGCCGTTCAATAGGAGAGTTATTTTTAACTCGGCACATTGCAGTCGGTGCGATTGCGACAGAATATTTAGTGATATATTGCCAATATTACTTTTAACTAAATTATACCCTTATCTGTCGACCAAAAAAATACTGTCACATGTTATTAATTTAACTACGCACTTTATCTATATAAGACCTGGTAATAAAATAGAGTCCAGTAGAGTATCTAAATAACAAACTTCTATCTAATATCTCACTAAAGAAATAATATTTCTACAGTTTTTAAAGGATACAGGGTTTAATAAGCCCTGTACACTAGTTGTATCAACATTCAAAAAGCACCTGGTACCAGACTTTGTTAAAAAATCAGTTCACATCAAAATAACAAGCTAATATAATTTATCGTCGATGAGTGTGTTGCACTAGTAGAAATTAAATAAGCATTCTAAATAGAGTACCGTTCGGGAACCTCGCTTGATTGGTTTCCTGTTGTACAATACACGTACAGTTCTATTGTATTGTACGGTACAAATCACAGGCAATTTAAAAATAAACTGTATTTTTAATTAGAAACTACAATATGTTATTGTGAAATTCAATACAAAGAATAAATTAATTAAACATTTCATTGTATTTAGTAAATTTTTTTGGGCTCTAAAATATTAAGTCTTTTAATAATTTGTATTCTTCCACCCATTGGCCCAATTTTGAGCATAGTTCTCACTGAAGAGGCCTAGAGAATCACGCTATTCCAATGGAGATAGGTGAAGGATTAATGTCGGAAATCCAAGTGTCGAATATGTTCTGACAAGGCTTATCGACTTCCGTTGGTGATCATCATGTTAACCCATAATCATGTCACCAATGGGCTTGTGTCTCTCAATGGGAGGAGCACAGGCCAAAGTTCGCCACTCTGCCCAAGTGCATAATGGTGAACAGTGCTGATTGGTGGACCATAAGCGATAACTATCGTTAGCTACACTACACACAACACAACAGCTATACGTGCCCTTCAAAGCACGGACGCAGTCACATTGCCATTAGCGGTCACCCACTTTGACGTTGCTTAACTCATCCGATCATCATTTATGATTCGATCATTTATGATATTCGTAAACCGCCGAGTTATGATCGTTCAAGGGAACTGTACTCGGTGCAAATTACATCTGGAATTTATACCATACAAACTTGTCTAATGTATATGGTTGTATGGTACAAATTCCAGATCAAAGTGCACCGAGTTTAGATTGGTTTACGCTCAAGATTGGAATTAAGTGCTTGACATGCTGAAGTATGCTTGAGCACCAAGGTAAGTTGGCACAACCTCTGGAGGAAGGGCGAGGCTAAATCGGGGCAAATATTGGCAAGTGACAAACAATTTTGTAGGCAATGAAGTATCGTTTTTATGTAGTTGTCCAAACCAAACGTTTGGATTTTTCACGTTCACTTCATCGCATTTTTGAAGTATGTAACTAGATATTTTTCAAAGTTAATATCAAACAACGTGCTCTGAAATGATATTTTCTTAAGCTTATATCTAACTTTTTTTATATCTAGCTTATATCTAACTTTATATCTAATTTAATATTTTGAAAGTACGCATTTATAAACACAAATTTAAATTTTTTTTAAAGGCCTGAATTTGGTGGAATTCACTTGAGATATAACCCACGGAACAACAAACTCGATATAACCTGTGCACAATGAAGACCGAGATATCTTTTGGCAGAATAAGATATGTTGAAGGTAAATTGATAAAATAAAAAAAAAACAAAGAAGTACCTATGCAGACTTCTGTAGCTGTCACCGTGAAAAACAAGATGGCGACTTTGACCGCCAAATGTAACATTATGGAATTTTTTGGTGCGTTTTTCTATTCCTGGTAATTAAGGTCTTATCATCAATCAATCATCAATATACATAATAAATCTGTAAGTAATTACTGTCTGTATACGTATAAGTAATATATTATACTACTGTCTGCATACGGAAGTTATTTGGGTGAAATTAACTGAGGGTTTTTAGTTAGGAATAGAACACAAACCTGAGATTTTTAGATTTAAATGGATTGATTTGTTGTATGTTTGTCTATTTATTTGTTCCTTTGTGGTTCATTAATCTCGGAAACGGTCGATCCGATTTTAATGCGGCTTTCATTGATTATTTGTGCTAAAGTAATTATTTTTAAGTATAAATCAGTTTTTTATTTTAATTATTTTTAAGTATAAATCAGTTTTTTATTTAAATTAATTGAAAAAGTATACATATGTCAATTTAAAGAATTCTATCTAAGCACTTTACTATCGTGAAGCGGACAGTTATTCTTAATAGATATTGGGATTTTTTTACATAAAAAAATATTTTAGAAGTTACTCGGAACATAACCTTCAATTTGTTTTGTTTTAGTAGTCTATGAACAATGTGTTATTCAACAAGCCAATGATATTAAAATAACATTGACTACGGCCATCAATAAATTTGGTTTAAAATGAATATCTATTGAACAATATTTTATTGTTAAACGGTTACATTTCATCAGTTCATGTCTGTTGTGTAAGTTTGTAAATGAATTTTATAGTTCTTACGTGAATACTTTCAGGTAATGTTTTTATATTATCATTTTTTTACATATTTTTTTAGAGATTTTAATCAATTAAACACTTTCAGAACAAGTAGGTGATATTAAATAACGGATTTGAACAATTTGTTGTTCTAAGGCCCATGCTTTTGTGGATGTTCTATCTACATATATTTGTACAAAGTTCTCAATTTTCTATAGAAAAAATTGAAGATCGAATTTGCATTCTTTATAGAAGTAAATTGGTACCAGCCTTTTTTAACGAAAGACCCACCTGTTAACGCTGTTTTAAAACGCATACATGAATTTTCAAAAGCAGTTCCTGCCACGAACTAGCAAATTATTTTGTTGGTACCTACTGTTTCTGATGCTGGAGCTTGATGTCCTTAGGAACTGCTTAATTTGCTTATGAGCTTAGCACTGGTGACAATTATTGCGAAATATGTGGCAAAAAAAATAAAAAAAATTTTAACATTAAAAAAACCGATTTCATATGCCTCCGTCAAGTAATAAAATTAAACGAACATTGTTAACGTAGTCCCAACCAGTTAATAAGCATTATTAAAGTTAACTCAAAGACTAACCATCAGATGTCGCTCAAAATAAAATGGAACTAAATGACCAGCACCAGCTTTCGATCAAAATAAGAATTATCAAAATATTATTAACAAAATATTATATATAAAGAAAAAAAACACGAATTGACTACCTCCTCCGTTTTTGAATTCTGTAGAAATAATTAGGTAAATCTGGGAGCACGGCCGCACGCCAAGTCGAGCAAGAAAGAGGCACAGCCGTATCAGCCCTAACTCGAAGCATGGGTTCAACCTAACCACGCTGTTTTTTGATAGAGACAATAATAGTTGTAAAAGCCTTCTGTTACTCCTGATTGAGAGGAGAAAGTGTCTTGATATAGTGCATGACGACAGTATTGTCTATTTTGTGCCACAGACCATAGTGTATAGTGCACGGATTGTAATTATAGTAGCAAATTCACGTTTATTTTTAGAACGCTACTCTACCATTACTTTCTAAATTTAAATACTGCATTCAGAGTAATTAATGGCTACTTAATTTTTTTTCTACATACTATAAGTTAATACTTGACTACCGTCCCACCTGATGATAAGTGGCGATGTAGTCTTTGATGGTAAAGCGCATTAACTTAGAAGAAGCCTATTCGCTCTTGTCTTGAAGACGGCTACATTATACTTCGGCGGGATGACAATCGAGTTCCCTAGGGATACGGGATGAAAGTTTGCATGGGCTTATTAAACATATTTAAGAACACAAGCTTTAATTATAGATCCACAATACTAAGAAACACACAAAATTTCTTAACTCTATTGTTAACCGTTGAGGAGTTCCCTTGTCTGGAGCCAATCCTGAACGCTGTGCCAGATCATGCTTATCATAATGCATTGTCATCTGGATGAAAACTTCATGCAAAATTTTCGCTCCGTAATGTAAGAGGAAGTGGGTCTAATTAAGCTTGCAAGTTTTGACCCGTAACAAACAAATATACTAACATACAAACATATACTGCAAGTTAAATAAAAGCATTCAAAACATAAGCGAAGCTGCGGGTACAGCTAGTTATTGATACATCGATTTAAGTATAGTAAGCGCGATCTTCGATGTGTAGCCCTGTAATCAAGCGATACCCCAGCACGACACCACGCAAAAACCACATTATACCATGGTATAAATTATTCAGATATTTCCCGATATATCTTATCGTGTGAATAAAATTACCCGGTTATGCTTATTTAGTGCCGGAGCACGCCCGTTGTGAATCGTTCGTTAGTAACGGTGTCTGTTGGTAATGCCGTCAAGTTGAGAACATTAACGTACAACCTGTAGCTTAGTTGATGCGAGGGGAGCCGGGTTCGGCTCCTAGTAGCTGATATTTATGCGAAAGTTTTTTTTTTTATATTCAATAAGTTAGCGCTTGAGTACGAAACCACCTGATGGTAAGTAGCGCCATAGTCTTTGATAGTAAAGCACACTAACTTAATAGAAGCCTATTCACTCTTGACTTGAAAACATTTACTTAATAATCAAACAGGAATACCGACATGGACAACTTATTCACTCCTTCGCGGTACGAATTATAAAGGACGAGACGAAACGCGACGTTCGTACGAGCGGTGTGTTTACGACGAAGGGATGGATGCCTGCCGTGCGTCGGCTCGTTCGATGGTGGAAGATGATTTTTTTTTTATTTGTTACCGTTCGGATGAAAATAATTAAGCATTTTAGGTACGGTATCCGTAACGAGAGCTCAGTGGTCTATGTTGTAGTCTATGTGGTCTATGTTGTAGTCCAGGGACAAGTTGAGGGAAAAAGACTAAGAGGAAGATCGCCCATTCGCTGAACCGATACAATCAAATTTTAACTAAATGTTCCATTGCCCTTTGCGCTCCCACCTCCAATAACAGAACCCAATGGAGACACATTGAAAGAGCTGGAATATACCAGGAGACCAAAAACGTTCCAGTACCATCAAAGTCATCGTAGACCTCGAGCACTCCGCCAGGAGTGAACGACTAAAGAGAGAGAGAGATTCATGCCAAAATAGACAACCGATCTGGTTGTAATTTGACCCGGACATATGTAGATTAGGTATAGTCTGAAATAACACATAGGCTTATATTATAGTAGTGTAAAATTAAATTCAAGCACTAAGACACTTGAATATGACACATGAACATACCCAAGATTTTACACAGGGAGGGGATTGAAGACTCTGGGGGCTACAGGTGACGTGGGGCGGGGGCAAAATTATTCGATTTTTCTGCATTTTTTTGCGTAATACTATTTATTTGAGAACATACAAAAACATAAAAATGATTTGTTTCCTCTTAAAATATATACCTCGTATCAGTGTTCATTTCCATAATGGGAGAAATAACTACTACATAAAAGGCCAAGTGCGAGTTGGACTCGCGCATGAAGGGTTGCGTACTAAAACCGGCAAAAAAATCACGTGTGATGAGTAAATATGTATTTTATTCTGTTTTTAATATCTGCTATTATAGCGACAACAAAAAATCCATTACCTCTGAAATAATCAACTATCTAACTATAACGGTCCATGAGATACAGCAGTACTCGTAACAGACGGACGAACCGACAACAGAGTGTTAATAGGTCCCTTTGGGTACAGAATCCTAAAAATCCTCTCATGGTGTTGTGTATGAAAGAGACATGAAGTATCTGAACTGTGGTGGTAGTTATGCAATTGCAGTTTTTGTGCCAAACCATTCAGAGTTGTTGAATAGTGTCCATCGTATTGTGTAGGCAGCTTTTATATCATTATTTACTGTTAATCCATTGGAATAACTGACAGAACAAAAAGCCTATTAATTTCGTCAGTGTATCGATTGGGTGTTTACATCCTCACAAAGTTTCCCATTTATAATATTAGTATGTATGGTGATGATGATTTATTAATTACTGCAAACTGGGACACTGGGATAGCCCAGCAGTAACCAACAACCATAGGTTTTGCTAACGTTATATGGATCTTGGCGCTGATCACTGGCCAATTGTGGTTTAGTAAACTTCACACCTTCGAGAACTTTACGGGGAATTTTCAGGTTTTCTCACGATGTTTTCCTACACAAATGTTTTTTGCACAAATACATTAATTAGAAAGTTTAATTACGGAACTTCTCACAAAATATTTTTACATACTGCGTAACTTTTCCATTTTCCGCTATGAAAGTATTAGCCTAGCTACTAACAAACTCCAACTACAGCCAACAGCTTCGTAATATCAGCTACAAAACTGCCAAGTGTCATCGAAATCAGTTCAGTAGTTGCATGACGCTGTAGTTCGGAGTTTTACATATGCTAATATACATATGACCTGATGTGATGTTTTTATGTCAATAGATTCCTTTCCTGTTATGACTATACTCGTCCCATTTGAAGGTTATCAAGGAGGATGATTCAATAAAATGTTGCGTCATTAAATTATTCTAAACTAATACAGTTTATTGGGCACTCCGTCAATTTTGAGAGCTCTTTAGAGAACTTGTATTTAGAAGGCTACAAATTCAGTATTCTTTTTTTTTAATCTACCAACGTTTCGTAAGTACAGTCGCAAATATACAATGTGTCTCAAAAGTAACATATTTAAAATTTGATTGTAGAGTGCGATTGCCAAGATAATCTTATCAATCAACTAGAAAGTGCCCTCGCTTCGCTTCGGAAGTACCAGGTACCACAAAAAAGTAGTCATTGTGATATTACTGGAACAGTTAGACATATGGTATAGCGGGCTTATCTGTAGATAAGCATGTCCTCTGTAAAACTGTAGTACATCATGTTGCTCTATTGTCAATAATTACCGCAGCGT
>DWJZ01001119.1:0-25354 GCA_018249125.1 Asbolis capucinus | reverse complement strand
AATAAAGCCTCCCTACACTAAATGTACAGATTTGACTTGTACAGTTTTATTATTAGTATACATTAAGAAAAACTTTATTGTTAATTATTCCAGATCTCAAACCCAAGGTAAAGGTGAATTTAGTATGGAATACAGTCGATATTCGCCGTGTCTTCCTGACGTACAAGAAAGACTCATTCGCGCATACCAAGAAGAGATGGGAATGCTGCCTGATCAGAAGAAGAAAAAGAATTAACCGCCTAAATCTTCAATATGGAAGTAGCAATAAGGACAACATGTTTTTGGACATTATATTGAAAATGGTAAAAATGAAGAATCATTTTGATGCCGTCACCTTGTGCGTGGAATCGTAAGTAATTAAATGAAATTAAAAGTATTTATTCCGTTTTAGGAACCAATAGCTCACTTAACGAAAGGCAAAAATTAACAAAAAAATATCTATATCAATTACATATATATATATATAAATCTTTTTTGAGAAAATTATATTAAAAAATATATTGAATTACTATTATGAATATTTTATAATTACTACACCAATGAAATAAACTTGACGGAAATGACGTAGCTGATTTTCAGTACAGCCTTGCATAAATATGACTTGGCTATGATTGGGTACTTCCATATTAATAATATAGATTAAATCACATTCTTCCTTCACGGCTTGAAGCGTCGTATGTAAAATGGTAAAATTGTTTTCCTTTGTCAGAAAACTGTTTAAACTTATGAAAAAATTAAGTTACTTTAGGATTTACTTTAGGATGTAGAAAGAAGCATTTTGCAAAAACCGATAGATTTCAAGTATTAAGGGGTATTAGTTTATTTTTTTATTAAATTATTTTTTTCATGTTAAAATTATATATTTTTTTATGTATGTCTATATTCATGTATGATGTAGACGGCGTCTCAAGCAGTATTAGGAAGGGTTTATTTTTAATTAAAAGTATTTTATAAGGATTATTATTAAATTATTATGTAAGTAGCGAAATACAATTGTATATAAATTCTTTAGTTTTATTAATAATATAGTAACCTGCTATAAATATAAAATACGGTACATCTGTTTTATATAAAGACTAGCTGACCTCGCAAATTTTGTTTTTATAAAATCTTTAAATTGTAGAAAAGTGAAAATTTAGATGTATGTTGTATTTAAGTTGTGTGGATTAGATCACGCCTTCGAGAACTTTATGAAGAACTCTCAGGATTGGAGGTTTCCTCACGATGTTTTCCTTACGTACGTAAAAAGGTAGTACGTAGAAAGTGATAATGAACTTCTGATGCACATATAAATTGAGAAATAGGCGCGGCAGTATTTGAACCTAGCACCTCGTGTTCTATCTATCGTCTAGGCCAGGGATGAGCAACTCGCGGCCTTTTGAGAATTTTTAATTTTTTTTTTTTATATTTAATAAGCTTATACACTGTGCTAAAACAAAGTTATTCAAAATAAAAAATCTTTATGATACAAAATTGAAGCAATAATATAAAAAACTTACATATTAACTCTAAAACTTTTAGTACATTTGATTCAGTATTTGAAGAATAAATCTATATGCGTCCCTCTTGCAAAAATGGATTTTAAATTGGCCCCGTAATTAAAAAGGTTGCTCATCCCTGGACTAGGTTATTACTGCTCCAACCATGTTCTAACTAGGCTATCAGTGTATTCGATACACGCATGTCTAAATGTCTGGTTAAAATGCCAGCCACAGGTAGGTAAATAATAAGAAATTTAGAAAAAAACATCCATTTATTGATAACACTCCACAAAACTTCTCCAAAACGATACAAACCCTATAACAAACATATCACGCCAGGTACATCTTATCCAATTTTTCAATTATACGTCACGGCCTTATTCATAAATAATATCAAGCGTTATACATATTTTATGGGAAGGTACTCACGATATGCTTCAATTCAGTTTAATTCAGTTAATATTCGGTCCTAGAACGAATTTTCACATTTTAACATACTGGTTCGAAATATATGTATATTACTTTGCTGGATTTGTAAGAATAAGCAATCAAAAATATATATAATTATGAAAATTATCTTTTAAAGTATTAATTTGACACAAAATTTGTAAGTTGTTACAAATTTTGTTAGGATGAGAAAAGAATATTACAAACAAGTATTTAGTTTTGAAACGAATGATATTTTTTATAAATAAGATCTTTAATGCCAACACACACGTGCGATAATGAGACGACAAAAGTATCGTAACGATACTTTGATGCACTATAATTTTATGTATCTTCATGGTTTGTGCTCGTCAAAGTCATCGTGCGACAATTTGTCGTCTAACTGTCGCATGTATGAATAAACCCTTAATTACACATTAAGTACATTTATATTAATTGCTACGTTATGGCCACTTATTAATCTTTTAATAATTATATAATTGATTAACGTATTATACTACTGGGAATATACGCAGACACCTATTCAGATATATATAAATCTTTAGGGTATCGAAAACTTATTCGATATAAAACTGACGGAAAACTATCTGCTGGTATTAAAACAAGTTACAAGTAGATTTGTTACTAGGTACCATGTAAGAAAAAACGAAAATAGGTCACCGGTTTTTTAATATTTTCCATGTGTATAATATTAAAAGTTTTTTAAGATACACTCGGAGCCCGCGCTGGCATATAAAAACAAATTTTCTTAAATAGAAAGAAAGTTGGTTAGGTGTCCACTCCCCTACTTCCTAAAGATCTCCCTATCTCTCCATTTCTCCAGAAAAGTCTTATAATTTTCCTGAACGTTTTAAGCGTTCTGTTGAATTCCTAATTACTATAAAGAATCCCGGTTTATACGGATTGCCGGTTCTATGTCTATTATATTAACAAACTTTTCTACTCAATAAACACATTGAAATTGTGGCTACAAGTATTGTAAGGTATTAATCGTGACACATACATACATATTTCAATTGGCAATTCATGAACACATTCTTAAATAAACTGAATACTGATGATCAAATCTGAAACTGCATTAACAAACATCGAATAAGAATACATTAATCAAGGATTAATTCATTACAATTTTCCTTAACATATATAACGTCTTCAATTACGCATCTACTACATATAATATACATATGTATATCATATAAATATTACATTAAAATTAAACTAAATGGTTTAACCGAAACTTATTGGCACTTTTGTTGGTAAACCGACCACACTTATGTTAATTAGCCTATAAAAACTAGAATATACATTAAAATTATAATTTTTTTTTTTTCCAGCGCAAAAAAAAATCATCAGTTTTTCTGAAGAAAACAGCTGATCGAATTCAAACGCTTATGTTGATCATATTACTTCATTATCTCCATTTTATCATTATTCCAAATTTAAAAAATCAAAACTTTTTTCAGGGTTTCAAAATTTACGACAGACAGACAAACTGTCGACACACCTAATTATTTACTCATATAAAACATTTAAAACAACACAGTACAAGTTTACGAAATTAAAAATTTCGTACCATTACAACTACCTACATTTTTAGTGTGAATAACATTAGTATACGCTAGATAAGAATTATTTCTTAAATTATAAATATTCATTAAAAAACCATCGACGAGTGAGAAAATGAGTCAACTATATACTGATTATTAGGGAGAACTCAATAAATACCACAGAATTCGCTCAAATTAAATCGAATCATCATAATTTTATAACAAAATATGACGTAACAAACATAAAAAATACAGTCGAATTGAAAACTCATTTTTTAAAATCGGTTTCAAAGTACAATGATTACTTTAAATTTAGAATATTGCTTAGAAATATTTATTTAAGTTACATAGACATTTTAATATTATTCACATTATGACTATTCTATGTTACAGAGCTCCTAAGAAAAAGATCTATCATTTGTGCCAATATAATATTATTTTAATAAAACGATATTAAATACTTAACTAAGTTATACGATTTCTATTGAAGGTAATTGAACTCATTCACAACACTCAAATGTATATGGAATTTACTATCAATAAAATTATAATACTTATTTTATATTCTAATATTACCTATATGGTAAAACACATTAATACTCTTACTTAATTTTCTATATTTTATAAATTAACTAATGTATATTTTATAAATAATACAACCAAACTCGTTAGAATTAAACACATTCTATTTACATTAATAAGCAATAAAGCAAATAAAAAAAAACTGTACACAATAAAATAAAACGTTTAAATAAAGATTTTATTTATTCTTGTTTAGAAGCGTTCATAAAATAAAAAGTTCGAAGCCAAAATAATCCCCAAAATTATAAACACATAAATGCTATCACACGGCGTAAGTTTCATATTAGTTTTGAATGATGTAAGTTTCAAGTTTAGACTGAAGTCTCAGCAGATGAGCTGTTTTTCTTATTACTTTTACTGGTGTTCCAAGAGTCCTTGTGCCTTAACAGGTCGGTCTGAAAATCACCCAGTTGGCGTTGAAAACTATAATTTATAAAATAATTACATAAAATATAGTACAACTAAAGCATGCTAGTGAAGTGGGACAATGCTTTCATGCATTCATAATCTAATAATATAATTGGAATACTAATAACAAAGTAATTTATATATTAAATTAATAAAAATGCCACGAACTGACGAAGCTAGTTATTAACAAGAAACAAAATAAGTACACAGACACAGTATGTACTACAGAGAATAAAAAACAAAGTGTTAAAAATATAGGAACAACTTAACTTGAATTCCAGATCGTGTTAATTACTTTTTGTATTTTAATACTGCAAAATTTAAAATTGTCTTATATAAGAATCGAATTAAATGTAGCTCTGTTAACGTATTTGATTTGATTTAAAAAAATCTTAAAAGTACTTTTTGTCGGGGAGCTTTAATAGACGCCGACTTGCTAAGTGGGCTAGGATTTTATTATAATTATCACTGGTTTTTACATGTGTACTCAACTGATTTTTGCATGGGCCAAAGCCAAGTACTTTTGCTTGCAATTGAAAGTGCTAATCTGAAGAATAACATTTTCTAATTATTCGAGATGCAATTTCTGTAACACTGACTACTTTTATAATTATTAAGTCATTAATTTCATAACCTGTAAAACTTTTAGTGTCACTCGTCTGGCTTTCTAATTCGCCCTTTTGGTCGATTATTGCGAGTGGGGATTTGAGACGTTCCTTTAGGTCTCTGAGAGCGACATCATCGTACACAGCTTTAGTGTTTCTTTTCTGATATACAAAGGCAACGGCGATAATTTACCTTTCAGCTGTATAGTCTTATACTGTATAACTCGTCTTAGGTGTTTTTAATTTCTAATGAATTCCATTCTAAATGCGATGTAAGACCAAAATTTGGTTATACGACGACGACTACGACGGGAGATTATAAGAATCTACAAAATCACATCATTCTATTTTAATATCATCAGCTTAATCGACAACAATGCCAATAATCCTAACGAAAGCTGATATTATACAGGGATTAAATTTAAATTATCTATTTTAATAATCGTTACTGGCTATCTAATCAATTTTGGTAACAGCACTAGTTCACAATTTTAAGACTAAAACATTGGCTAAAGTGGGCTAGTGCTATGCTTATCATCATGCACGGATACCGTGCCATGCTTATCATGCACGGGTATCGTGCCATGCGCCCATGCGGTGTCCTCATTGCTATAATATGTGAGGTCAACATGCGCGGTTCAGAACTTCGTGTCATTGACGCACACCTTCATTGAGGGATCATCCTCTTCGACCTCGTCCATTGTAGACAGCCTACGTTCGATCTCTGTCTGTGCATTTTTCGATATCAGTTTCTTGTGTTTATAGCTGGAAAGAAATTGGTGTTTTATTGTTTCTTATTTTTACTAAATTAAATTTGTTTACGTGTCCTTTTTTATTGTCAAATTCAAATCATTGTGTGAATTAGGGACTTCTTTATTTTGTTATACTTACGTTTTCTTTCCACTTTTAGCTTTTTGATCTTTGGATTCACTTCGATTTCTACCATTATTGGTATTATTAACCTGCTTCCAAATTCCTGTTTTGTTAACCTCTTCCGATATATTTATCGATGTCAAAGGTATGTTCATGATGTTACCATTAATGAGTGGAATTTGCAAATTTTCTTGATATGCCGGTGGATTGTTTTTGTTGTTGGCGTCCTAGAATGGAATAGCTTAAGAAATCTTTTTTTCGAGCAAACATATTCGATAATTCATTTTACGGTGCTGCAATCTACATGAATATGATGTGTATTATTTACAATTTTACTTCTACTTACATTTGGATATTGATTTTAACATATTAGCGTCAAAATATTCAGAGCAGAAAGGGAAATTATGAATGGCAAAATAAAATACTGTTAAACATCAACGAAATACTGAGTTTATTACCAGATCAACATTACATGAATAACGAAAACAAAGACTACACATTTATGTGGCAGGATGACGAAGGAACGAAAATATGGTTTTGCCAGAAATGTCTGATCAGTTCCAACCGCAAAGGCGTGATAGTTTTGCATGCCATCCCACCTCAGCATCCCCTAGCTCCCGAAGCTCATCCTGATTTCGCCTTGTAATTTCTGGCATTACATCATCCAGTATCTTCATTTCCCTTCTTGTAAAGAATAAATCCAGAGCTTTTCTTATTCCAATCATCACTACCAACATGAGGGGGAACAATATGGATGTCATTGAGAAAGATTTGATCACCCACAAACAGACTAGACATGTCAATTGAATGGCTGTAAATAAGTGGACACGGCGGATTGGAACCTGAAATATAAAATGATATTAGAATTGGTAATATAAACTTAAAAATATTCTACAAAAAATAAATTTACCTGTCTGAGGAACATATGATCTGGTTGGTATTTTTGTGGCATAAACATTATTAAGATCCTATCAAAGAATTGTAGACCTTTTAAAGATGCCACTCCCATGTAAAGAAATACTCCAAATAACACTGGCATTGGTATATGTCTCAACACTGGAGTTAACACTACTGAGCAGCCTATTGTCAAAAATATTAGAATATGTGTGACTCTTTGCTCTCGTACCCCCAAGAATTGTGGCTTTTCTCCAGGCGCAGCACATTCTGATTCTACTTTCAATGAGTTTACGTGATTGATACTCAGGACTGTCGCTGCTACAAACCATGGCAAGCCCATAACTGAACAGATTTGTATTAGAATTGCAAGCACAAATAGATCCAGGTGATAGCCGCATCCCTTCTTCAGTTTGTTTTCTTTCCGGTTCACAATCACGGCGGTAATTTGTTGATCCATAAATATTAGTATTGTGCCAAGTAAAGCTGGCAAAACAGCGACCAAAGCTGAATAGAACGGGTTTCCATTGAATGGCGTAATGATCCAATTTCTTGTTGGCAGTGTAGGTTTGAACTCTGAAGGTACCTCCAGTTTTGGAGTTTTAACTCCAACTTTGTAATCCAGAAAAGACATTGACAGAATAGCAATGATGACGGAAAAATCGCTGATGACTGACCGGATCTGAGAGAGATTAAACATTTTTTTAGTAGTTTGGTGAAAACAATTTATCTTAAATATTTTATTTTTTATTAATTTACCTTGGACGGAAAAAATAAAGAGTTCTTAAAGTCTTTTAGTATTATCGAGATCGTAAACGTCCCCAAGAAAAGAATGATAGACATTAGATACACATCTGGAACATAAACTTTTGTATCGCAAGCCGGGCCAGAAAGAGTCCCATTTAACAACTGAAAGAATAAAAGTTAATAAACTTAATGACATCACTGTTTACAACAAGCAAGTAAAGTGTATACACGTTGCACTTGAGGCAAATTAAAAAATAATTAGTGAAGTACCTGACATGACGTTCTGTCCACAGATGTCCAATCAAACTGCTCCGGAAGTTTGGAATAATTGCTCGGTAAACAATAACACTCATAATTGAGAATTTCATCAGAACGAGTTTTCAAAGGAAACTTTTTGCCGATGGATATTACATTCTCTACTGCCTGGAAAAGTACAAAAATGGTTTTTAATGGCTTGTTTAGATTTATTTTTATATTTTATGGAATATTTACTACCTTATAGATAAATATGAAAGCTATCAATGTAGCAAAGTTTTCCTCGGTAAATCTTGTTATGTAGCATACCAGAGCGCTGGCATCAATTGCCACCAGTATTATCAATATTATTGTCGTCCAAGTTCCGATACAGAATCTGAATGCCATGTAATCCCATCCAATTTGCTTACAAAATTCAAACACTATTGTTTCAAACACTAAAACGGGACCAGTTGATCCTAAAATGGTTAATGGTTGGCCTGAAAAAAACCCATATCCCATTCCACATACAAATCCTGATACCAGGGATTCCATAGCTGCCATATTTTTTCCTGTCGCTTCACCTAATAAACCTCCAAAGGTAATAATGGGAGAAAGACAGGCAAAATAAAGAAATATCCATGACGCGACACATTGTATTGCTAGTGCATCTTTAAAGTCAGACCAATACCAAGGCTTTTTTCTTTTTAAATCGTTCATCAAACCTCCAAATAATTTTCCACTTCTCGCTAAGCCCGATTCCTCTCTTTGTCTTTGTTCTTCTTCTTCTTCGTCTGGCTCTTCTTTGGGATTATTATCATTTGGGCGTTTCCTTGGATCTTGGGAAGGAATGGCAGCTGGAGGTTCAATACGTATTGCTGGGTCCCATTCGCCGGGAGGCAAAACGGTTACAGCATCAAGAAACTCATCTATACCAGCTAGTAAATGATCCCTTTTCTTTGCTCTGTAAGCGACCTCATGAAAAATTTCATCAGACATTAATGTTGCCATCGCACGGCCGATTTCATGAAAGCTTGAATTACTATTAGGTGGTCCGAGCAAGACAAACATAAAGCGAGTCGGAACTGGTACTTCTGTGAGATCTCCCATAATGGTGCCGGTTTTAAGTCTTACAAATGCTGACAATGTCTTTTCTAGAAAATCAACTTCGCCGACTAAAATGTTTGAAGCCTCAGCTCCAGGTGGTATTTTACGCATAAAGTGCGTATTACATTTGTGATTTATGTCTCCGTTCATATGAAGATCTCCTGAACTGTGGTTTCGATTCATAGATACATTACTTGGACTCTTGACAATTCCTTCGTCATGAACGGCACCTGTAATTATATGATAATGAATTGATTGGTTGGTCGAAATCAAACATTTATAATCGAAAAAAATAACATGAATAAAATGTCAAGTGCTGATTTCATACCAAAATTTTACTGATAAAATTCGACAAATTCACAACAGATGAATTTACAACAAACTTTAAAGTTTTATGTTACAGTGGCTATGATATACATACTTATGAATGTAGGTACGGTAAATGCATGTAGCATACGAATACTTTGAAAAGTAATAGAAAGCATGAAGTAAAGCGAAAAGATATAGTGGTTGAAGTAGATTAAAATAATGGAAGACAACATCCGCGTAGCCCAAAATAATGACATGGCTTAAATTGATTCCATTTGCGTGTTACCGTTAAAAAGAAAAGGTAATATTAAAATAACGAAACAAATGTAATGATAGTGTTAAAAAGGAGTAACATCAAAGTAGACATGTTAAGGATAAGCGGTTACCCGCGTTAGGGATGCCTAGGAATCGACCGAAATCTCCTTTGTGAGAATGTCCGCTTGTTGTACCGCCTTCGTCCACTGTAATACATAATGCCAATTTTTCACAAAGGATTGGAATTTAGTCACGAAACAGATATTTGTTAATCAGATAACACACAAAACCACACCGGTAATACAGGTAAACAAACAAATTAGCTTATTTCTAGTGCGTGCGTGTTTAAGGCGACATGTGCGCTTCAGTGTGCTTGTGCACGCATATTATCGGTTCCCAGTTCTGACCTGGAACAGCTAGGTAAGGACCTCTGGAATCTGCTGCAGGAAGAAGGGCCGTATGAGGTGACGAGGTTGGCGCAAGACAACTTCTTGTTACAGAGCGTCGAGAGTTACCGTCCTGGTTATCTGATAGGATAGCGCTATATTATGCTTATAATTCTTACTCAAGAACCGTTACGAGAAAAAAATGTTATTACAATATTACAGTGATTATATTGATAACTTACTTTTACACGACGAATGATTTTTGCCGATATCAGCTAGTGATCTGATTAGTGGTAGTCTCGACATATTATTGTGATTACGTTTCTCATGTTGATGTCTGTGTTTTCTCAAAAGAGCATCTTTTACTTTTTCTCTGCAATCGTATGCAAGAGCTCCTTCAACGACCATGTAATCCAGAACACTTTCTGCTACTTGCTCTAGTGATTGAGCTTCCATGTCAAAAATTACTGATCCATTTAAGATAAGACTTCGTAGCTCAAATAGTGAATGAAGTGATAAGGTAGCAACGTGTGGTTTGGACCATCTATTTCCACCTTCCTCCACGTCCTCCTCAAATTTAATCCAACGAGCTGTCTCTTTCCACTCTAGTTCGTCTCCTTCTTTGACGAGCTCTTCCATTTCAGAGAAGAGAGGATGAGATTCAAGAGTTGAATCATCAACGTCTTCTCCAAGAATGAATTGGACTCTCTGAGCTGGCGGTGTAACTGAAAAGTTAAGTATTGTTAAGACACATTCCAAACATCTGGTTTTTATATAAAAAAACAATGAATAAAAAATGTGTAAGAGAAAATATTTGCTAAAAATCATGCATATAATCGAAAGTGGTGACGAAAGGGATATTGACGAGACTGAAGATTGATAGATCCATGCTGAAACGGGTGACGATGGTAAATGCGATGATAATAATCGGAAAACATAAGAAGAACCTATAAAACAAAACGGATCTCGATCGTTTAGTCTTACGTGTTTCTCCATCATCGGTCACGCTCAATCTTCTAACTCGGGCCATTATTGCAGGGCCTACGGATTGGAAATAGTTGCAATATTTCTATACAAATTCTTAGATCTATGAAACATTATTATTATTAAATCCACGTCGGAAAATTGAAAGAGCGTATCTTTTCAGTGTAATGCATAGGAGTATCGCCCTTACTGTTTTCCGTCGTCGATATAGTATAAATTATTATGTTTGCACAACCCTATAACCTAGTAGCTACAGTTTTTGCGAAGCCTATCGAATTCGATACCAATTTGTTGCAAACATTTAAGTAACAGATAAATGTTTGTTCTCGATTCATAGGTTTTATTTGAACGTGCGAGTTGCCATGCCACGACTCCGGGGTTGTATGGGTGTGTAAGCATTTGTTACATTTTGATCGAGTTAAAAAATATCACTTCAATGTTTTGAAGTTACTTTTTAATTTAATTTTTGTCATATAATTTTGGATTAGTTACTATTTAATTTCATTATTGTCAAATAATTGTATACATTAGTTACTCTCCAATTTCATTATTGTTAATATTGTATATGGTTATTGTTTAATTCCATTATTGTTAGACAATTTTAGATTATTTTTTCTGAAGTGAAAAATACTTTTGTTATTTTTTTATTTATCCTATATGCTTACTGTATCATTTTACTCAATACGGTTCATTGAATATTACGTCTTCAAAGAAGTTTGTATTCAAGTCATTCAAGGTTGTGATGTCTCGTTAATATGAAATTGTATCACGAATTGTATGTTCTGATTCGTTTTATATGTATTCTACTAACGAATGGCAATTCAGTACATCAATGTTACTTGTTCAGTTGCAAATGAGATGTTATATTTTCCTATATTTGGAATTGAATTATCTGCGTATGTCACATGAATAAGGGTATGTTAAAGCTAATATTAAATCCAATGTCTATATTGAAGTATATTTTCGACCCACTGCGTCATAAAATTGGTTAAGTGCTTTCCAGTCTATGCGGGTTCCGTAGGTGTTCATTATATTGCATGTTGGTTGGTGTTCTTTAACCCATTAAAAGCTTATTGAGTACCTATGGATTTCTACTTATAACTGGGGAGGCTTAGTTAATACTCGGGTTGATGGAAGAGTTTGTGGCCAATTGAAACAGTGGTATTTTTTATGCCACACTAAGATGCCTCACATAGCTTTTTAAGCAACTTTGCAAGTGACAGCATACAGCGGATTTCTTGGCGCCTTACATAAATGTCTTAGCAGTATTATTATAGGCTATAGTGGGATCTCGTAACGAAGTATTATTATAATGTAGTAAGTTTGTATTAATATTGCACTAAGAAACAGTAAAGCCCTTGATTAAAGTCATAAGGTTTCATCTGTTTACGTTCTTAATTGAATAAGTACATTAATAGCCAGGTTTAATTTTCGCTCTTTGATGTCACCGTCATGAACAGATACTCCATGGTAATAAATATTTCTCGTAAATGAAACTGAAATTCAGGCTTCTAGTGTCTTCCACAATAATGTTACAGAGGGTCGAAAATTACCTGAACTACTTCAAGAAAAGGATGGTACTGCTGTGCCCCTTTTTTGCCCGACTTGGCGGGGGCACTGTAGTGCCCCTAGATATGACTCACTTAATTGTTTGATTAGGTAAATTCCTGAGCTACATTAGACATCTTTTAAGAATTACAATGTCGTTATTGATATTATAAATGCGAAAGTGAATGTTTGTCTGTTATGCTTTTAAGATTAAACCACTGAATGGATTTTATTTAAAATTTAAATGAAATCACATACTCGTTACTTTTATCGCGAAAAACTGTTTGGTAGGGCGATATAGTAAATATAAAACTGTTCCATGTTCAATATCACTACATCTGGTAGTGATATTTAATAAACTAGTCTGTACTATGAATGTCTGATCTATAGTTATTATTTATAAAATATTATTATTTTACAGAAGCACCTAAATACTCGTTTAAAACACGAATTGCAGCAAACGAGAAATCACTATTAAGCAACTACAGCAATCACTAGTTTGCGATGTTTGTAAACAAACAAGCACTGATTGCAGTTTAGTTAGGTAACAATAGACAACCTATAATTATGGAAAGTATCGATAATAAATTATGCTGTGTCGCTGTTATCGATACACCGATACAATGATAACTTTAACTGTTTTTTTTATTAGTGATGCCTATATTAAAACTAGCGATGACTCGACAGGACTATGTAACAGGTTTTTTTATATGTTTGACTACAATCGCACCTGAGGGTAAGTGGTGGTGTAGTCTTAGAAGGTAAATCGCATTAACTTAGAAGCCAATTCATTCTTGTCTTGAAGATATCTACATTATATTCGTATGTAGATATGGCAAATGGTGGCTCCTAATCTTTTTTTACCTTAGCTTAATTGCTACTGATCCAGCTTGGGAACCGAGGAGTCCTTTGTGCGATGCCCGCCCGAAGTTGGCATTTATGTAACAAATGAATTTTTGTCCTTAGTTCTAAACAATCCTGCTGCAGGGCATGCCTGCGCAAGTGTAAGTAGTTACAGTATCTCACCAGGTCTTTCAGGTTCCTTCTCTCCATTGCGGTGATGGTGTTTATGTTTTCGGTGTGTGTGGCGGCGTGCCGGCACGTGTACGCCTACAAACACGGTGTGAGCGCGGTGACCTGGGAACAACAGGAATTAGTTTATTTATAGCTTGTTGTTGCAGCTGTTCATGGTGACAAAGTGCAATTCCAGTTTCTGCATTTTTATTTGATTATAGTTATCATAGTTTGAACGTAATAATGACTGCAGATAATGGCAAAATCGTATCATTACTGCTACGAGATCTTGAATTGCTATAGGCTTTCTGGTGACCGTAGAAGTACGATATGAGATAAAAATACACTTTCATTTTGTTTCTGTACAAACGTCGTAGCACTGTAACGACACAGACTCGCTGAGGCGTAGCGTGCGTTTTCATTGCTGCTACGTGTTCTTGATTCGCTACGAGCTTTCACATGACCGTAAATTCACGATATACCGAAATAAATCACATTTTAATTTTTTTCTGTACAAATGTCGTATCGACGTAACGACACGCAGAGTCATTGAGGTATAGCGTGCCTATTACTGGTATGAGATTTTGACTTGCTAAGAAAGTTCTGACGACCGTAAAATGACGATATATCGGATAATAAATAAAATTTCATTTTGTTCTGTACAAACGTTGTCACAACGTAGTAATACTCAGAGTCACTGAGGCATAGCGTGCCTATTATTGCTATGAGATTTTGATTCGAGACGAACGTTCTGACGACCGTAAAATAACGATATATCGGATTACAAATAAACTTACATTTTGTTTTGTACAAATGTCGTAAGTTCGTAGAAATACGGCGATCGCTGAGGCGTAGAGTATCTTTCATTACTGCTACGAGATCTTGATTCGCTACGCCTTTTCACTACCGTGAAATTAGTTTCTAGTGGAAAACCAGCGAACGTCGTCAAGTATTTTTAATCGCAGGTTCTCAATTTTCTTTGGCGAGATAACAATTTGAGAAACGCAATATTTCACAGATGCCCTGTATTCGAAAATCTACTTATTTAGAAGTAATAACACATACTTCTTAAAGTTCTAACGTTCGGTGGCTAATTTCGATTGTAGGCGATAGAAATAGCAACAGTAGGAGCATGTGTGACCGCTAGTGCCAAATTTCATGAGGGCTTTCGTGCTTTGGAGGGCTTATAAAGCCATCACGCCGGTTGTTATCGGTAGATAGCAATCGTTAAGCAACGTCAGACGCCTTCAGGTGACATAAAACCTTCCGACATTGGGTTGGACAACAACATCAATCTCTGAAGCAGCATAGTAGAATATGTTCTAGGTTTCCTCAGTTTGAGGAAAAACCCTTGCTCAGTGGGTTGAAGCCAATAGTTTCTACATGTTCCCTTTTTTACTATATTTTATCTTTTATTAAGGTTTTTTAAGCGTTTTTTTATGTATTATTCTTGGTTGCAACTTTGTTTTTCCGTATTACAAGCGTTCAACCTTACACTATCGTTTGCAATTTACAACTTGCACCAACTTGTACAACTTGCAATTTGCGTCTATATACATATTTTTTGACATCTCTATCAAATGCAGAAACAAACGTAAAATGTATATTAATTTTGGATTTGATAGTTTATTATATTTTTTTTCTCTCTCTTTCCTCCCTCTCTCTCTCTTTTCTCTCTCTCCTTTCTCTCTTATATATATATATATATGTATATATATTATTCCAACCAGTGATACCCTAGTGGTACGTAGAACGTTGGTCTCTCAGACGGGAAGGCCTGGGTTGAAACCTTGCGGCGCACACCTCTAATTTTCAAACTTATGTGCGTAACAGAAGTCGATTATCACTTGCTATGGTGAAGGAAAACATGAGTAAACCTGCTCTCCTGAGAGTTTCCCATAAAATTCTCAAAATATGAAGTTCACAAATCCGCACTTGACCAGCGTGGTTGACTATAGCCTGTACCTCCACTGTGACAGGATACCCGAAGCCAGTAGTGGGACAGTTATGGATTGATAACATATTCTTCTTCACTCTTCTCTGTTCTCTTTTTCTTCTTTCTTTCTCTTCTCTCTTATTGATGTATTTTTATGTTATTTTAGTTTAATAAGGCTATCGGAGTCACTTTACGAACTTGATTTCATTTTGCCATAATGAAATAAATATTCTTTGAAGATGCTTCAAAATATATTTCTCCTCAAACAGATGGTCTTGGATTCAACCGCAAACATCAAACAGGCTTAATTGCTACCGTCGTAACTGGTGTTTATTTTACTGTTCGTTGTGCTTTCTTTGATGTAAACAAACACTTTTATTGGCAAATATTAGAATCTCCATCGAACTGTTTTATGTTGCCCTGTTTCGTGTCAGTTAATGTCTGTTAACGAAACACTTAGGTCCTTCTGTCTTCTATTTGATCTTATCCAGCGAAATAAATAGGTATGTTTTTAAGGTGGGTTTAATGGGTAGGTTTTATCAAAATTTTAGTCAACCATTTTCTTGATAAATATGAGTTCATACTGAATTAGGTTTTTAGTACGAAAGGAATATAGTGACACCTTAATATTATCAGAACCCCTAATTTACATCCAAACATTAACTTTATATTCTTTGTACTGGAAAGATACGTGGCAAATTTTTTCACATATTTTTTAAATAATACATTTTACGATGTATGATTCGCAAATATAAATAAAAATGTATTCACGTAACTGATTTTCTGTTAAATAGATTTAGCGACCTGGAAACATTTGTACAGGCTCCCATTTGGAAGTTATACAGTTGAAAGCATATACAGTTTACAAAGCGCGTAGATCAAGCGAAAACATTCAAGATTTAGAACGAAGTTGTACATTGTTTGAGAATTTTCTTCTAAAGTAGAATTTGTTAGTATTTTGTTTAGAAAGAGTCACAGATGACACTGTTAGGTTCCATCTCTCAGATTTTTATGTCCACTGTTGGACATGGGCTTTCCCCAATTTACTCTGACCGGCCCTAGGCATTCTGAATCCAGCGCTTTTCTAAATTTAACCGGAGGTAATTACTGCCGATATTCGTCTCATTTAAAACATGTTTACTAATGTTGAAATTGAACGAAGATCGTATTTGATTTGATCATATGAGCAATTATTTACTGACGTATTAAAAAGAAAGAGGTACGAAAACCCATAAAGTATACTAGTATATGCTAGGCTTAAATCCAATACTACTACTGAGCACGGGATTCTCTTCGGGAGGAACGAGTCAGAAGTTTTTAAAATATAATAATGACGTTGCTACGAGTATGTAATGAAAACCGACGCCATTACTTGCTCTTCGTAGCAGGGAAGCGCCTGCTGTCTCTTATTTGAACTAGCAGACCTATTATGTAACATTTGCAAACAACGAGCAGACAGAAATCAATCAGGAAAATTAGATTATCGCTTTGTGTAAAAAAACATATTACACATTTGATCGTTTTTCACTTGTGCAATTTTGAGTAAAGATTTTTGGGTCTCTTTGGGATTTTTGGGTCAGAATCGATTATTCGTAGTTTTGAATAAATGTATGTACTTTATTGTAAAAATATTACATAATTAAAACAATTAGATTGCTGAACATAATAGTTGCTTTAGTAGCGATTTCTTCCAGATAACCTTAGGACGGAAGACTTTGACGTAAAAAGAATTTATGTAGAGCTGCAAAAATTGTTTACATCGAAGATTAGAAAATAATACGATATATATGTATATACTATATATAGAGTATGTGTATATGTAATATATATGTGTAAATATATATATAATATGTACAGAACAGTACCGAGTATAATTCGGCCTACCATATAACACTTTATATTATGTGTAAGTATGTGAAGCGGTAATTGCTTAGTGGTTAAGAATTGGGTATCGCACTCGGTGGATCCGGGTTCGATTCCCAGTGTTCACATCTGACTTTTCGGAGCTATGTGCGCTTTAAGCATTTAAATGCCGCTTGCTCTAACGGTGAAGAAAACCATTGTGAGTAAACCAGCATGCCGAGGACTTTGCAAAACTCAGAGGTGTGTGAAGTCAGCCAATCTGCACTTGGCTAGGTGGACTATGGCCTTAACCATTCGGAGAAGAGACCCGTGTTCAATAGTGGGCTCTCATGGGTTGAGATGATTATAATGTCAGTATTTATTTATTTAATAATATAAACAGTTTGGTGTCAAGACCTGTGAGGTGTTGTGGAGCGTTAATTTGGTCTAACCCCATTTAAAACAGGTTTACTCAAACCGCAAACTCATTTGGATGTGCGCAATGAATTTATTTTATTTATTTATTTAAAACTTTATTACACCAAAAGTTGTTGTACAAAAGGCGGACTTAATACTAAAAGTATTCTCTACCAGTCAACCAATGGTCTAAGCAGAAATCAGCGAAGGCGGTATTGTAAGGATGTAAGAAAATACATATAATGCAAAAAAGAGTAAAAGACAGAAGAAAAAAAAACAATAATAATAAAACCTTTCTAATATTTAGTCACCTTTATACACTTTAACACAGAATGTTTTAACAGTAACCTTGTTGATAAGTATTGTTGATTTTCTGCCATTTTTTATTTTATTTTAAAATAATTAAATTTAGTAAAAAAAAATTGTCTATCAAGACGGTAGTTATTTTCGTAGGATTGGCTACTGACGAATGAGTTTGGTTAAGCAAGGGACGTACATATAAGTACTACTAACAGGAAATTGAAGATTTGATTTCAATTAAAATATCGAATATATGTCGATGGTTCCTATGTATAAGGGCATCGCAACAATTAGAGCATTTTAATTTTTTTATGGAATCGATCATCCTTTTATAATAATTAAGGAAATGCATTAAAAAATACTAACATATATATAGGCAAATTTCATAAGTTTTAGTTTTAGTATGCACAAAATATGTCAAATTGAAACTTTGAAAGTCTGTGTTGATACTATGGTCCTTACACATCAGGGCCGTCGATGTACAGATAGTGTATTTTTGTTGGATACAGACGAACATACATACTGTAAAATAAGAAACCTATATAAAAATATTTTGCAATATTACAATAAATCCGTGTCTACTTAAAACGTGTTTGAGAAAGGTAAATTGGGTACAGATTCATTTTTCATGTTAAAGAATATTTTCGTTTATAAATTTTGTGGAGTATCCGTTATCAATTTTCATAAATAAGTAGCTGTCAAATGAATGGTTTTACTTTTAAATCTTAGGATCTTTTCACATGTGCGACTACGATACGATAAAATGTATTGAGTACACGCGACGCGGACGGTCCATTTTTATCTTATCTAAACGTTACATTAAACTAAAGGGAAAAATACAGAAATTATTATTGTATGGCTTCAAGGAATTTATGGCACACTACTGAACACGGGTCCTCGTAATGAGTGGGGCCTAGGGCCTCCACCACGATGCATCAATACGGATTGCTTGGTTAGTGGCCAAATCAAGTGTCGGAAGTGTTGTAGCCGCGCGAAGGCTTCCTACGTGGCTTAAATAGCTACCCAACGATAACAACTGGGACCGACGGCATTAGGTGCCCTCCGGAGCACGAAGCTTTGAAATTATCATTTTAAAATGATTTGATTGATTAATTATAAATCTTTCTTTCTCGTTTTAAGAAAGAACTATACGAAATTGCTTTTTCTACATAAAATTTTTCCAACAATAATATTCACTTAAACTTTATGCTCGTTAAGTTGTCCGATTAAATCGTCGTTGTTGCGATCTGCGACATTAATATCGCTAAAAGTCATTTTGTTATGTCTGTGTCACATTATGTTTGTGTAAATAAACACTTATATAAAATACGATGAATACCTAGTTGAGGTTTAATATTGCCGAGTATTATGGGTAATTTAGACATAATAAATAATATTTTATTAGTCGGCCCATAATAATTATACGTGGACCGTACAGTTTATTGTAGTAATTAAATCAAAATTAGGTTATATACAAAATAACGTAAATAATGAAACTAGCTGGGAAATATTAATATGATTTGGGAGTTTAATGTTGGTTGTAATATTTTTTGTTTGTCTCTCTGTTAGTATATCTAACATATATCTACTTATATATAATTATTTTGATGACGGATGCATGTAATATTTGCAAAAACGATTTTATCTTTTTTTCTTCTTCCTCTCCATCGTTTACTCATTCTCCTTCCCACGCCTCTTCTATTACTTGTGTTGGCTCTATGTCAGTAGTATATCTCTTGGGATCCTTCTTAAACCGTATTTACTTCAACGACTTTCTTTATCTTTTCGACACTGCAGGTGTTTCAAAAATCGAGTCCGACGGGAATTTTCCTCTAGCCAAAAAAGCATGGATACATGAAATTCCTAATAGTAGGCGGTGATCCCTAACCCGTCTAACTGTTTTAGTGTTAAATAAAAAATAAAATATCCAAACATATTTAAAAATAGAATAGAATTGGTTAGGTTACGTTATAAAAAAATTAGGCCTAGTTAGGGCTGTCAAAACGACAAAATAGTGTTATAAAATTGAGCCGACGCAGTAACTTCATAAAAAAAAACTACATAGCTTGCGTGACGACCAATAACTTATATTGACATCCTTGTTACGAGCTTTTATCGCTCATGCCGTTCAGGAAACGATGGTAAACGGTTCTAATTTTCCCGATAAAGAAATATTTCGAGCAAGCAATGGCGCGGAAATGTTTTTATGGCGTTTTTATGTTAATAGCCAGGGAACAGACAAACAATTACCTTTTGAATATTGCCGCAAAATCTCTTCATTCGCATGTCTGTGATGGCTTTAAAATGGTATAGTATAGAACGGGTAATTCTTACAGATATATATATTATTGTATAATCGGGGTTTGTTAATGGTATAGTATAGAACGGGTAATTCTTACAGACATATATACATATTATATTATCGTATAATCGGGTTTTGGGAAATCACAAAATCTGTTGCCATACAAATTGGTAATTAGGGTTTTTTTGGGTCTAGAGATCGATTTGTCATGGTTTAATTTTCGAAGAAAGGGAATTGCGTAGCTACTGTGTTATTCCGTACCATAATTTCTGTCAAATGTCACTCAGATCCGTTAAATAGTTTTTGCAGGTGGCAAACATCTTTCAATCCATCCATTCAAAATGTGCCAGGGACTTCGGATTATAACTATCTTACTATAACTAAATATCTATTCAAGCTTTGCATGTTTGTCTGTACGTTCAGCGTCAAAGACTTATGTTTGGGCAGCTAAGTGACTCGGGATGACCTCATTCGAGCCAACATTACTGGTCAAGGTAATGGAACGGAAATAAGCTCATGTTTTAATGATCTTAATGGATTTGAATGGTCTTTCCGAATAGAAAAACCTGTGTAATCCTTCAACATCCATATTTCTAAAGTTTTGTATGTACGACATATTCTTTCGCCGTTTCTTTTCGTTATATCTCACCTTGAGATGCTTACATGAGATAAATTGTCTGACTTTGACTTCGATTATAACCGCGGCAAATTGTTATCGTTAGATAGCTACCGTTATTGACATTGATATATTGAAGCAGTGATAGCCTAGTGTTTTGAACGTTGGTCACCCGGACTTGATGTACTGGATTTAAATCCTGCGGCCTGCACCTATAATTTAAAATCAGATATGGGTGTCAGAAGTTGATTATCACTTGCTACGGTGAAGAACATTGTGAGGAAACCTGCACTGCCGAGAGTTTTTCATAAAGTTCTCAAAAGTGTGTTAAGTCAACCAATTCACACTAAGCCAGCGTAGTGGAATATGGCCTGCACCATTGTGAGTGGAGACCAGAACAGTGGAACAATTATAGGTTGCAATGATGAAGATGGGCATTC
The DNA here is from genome assembly GCA_018249125.1 of Asbolis capucinus. Taxonomy (NCBI): domain Eukaryota; kingdom Metazoa; phylum Arthropoda; class Insecta; order Lepidoptera; family Hesperiidae; genus Asbolis; species Asbolis capucinus. The sequence goes on along the minus strand of DWJZ01001119.1, from coordinate 4,080 downwards.
GTTAGGTCGAGATATTTTGGGTGCTTCACAGGATTGTCTCTTTACAAGGGAACTCTTCAACTGTTAACAGCACAGTTACTTCTATCGTAAAAAGTTATTTTCAGTTTTCAAATAGTCGTTTTATTTATGTTATTTCAAGATATAAATTTTGGGATAGACATAAAGTTTTGTTATAACCCGCGCTAACCTCCAAGGGATTCGAGTGTTGCAGGCCTTTCATCAGCCGACCGTGTTAAGAGCTTTAACGATATTAAGTTGAAAACAAACCTATAATCTTATTTTACTGCTGGAAACTTTTTAATTGGATTTTAGCGTTTTACCTCATCAGTAGGCATTTTAATAGTGCGTACTGAGTACACGGTTTCAAGTTTGGTTCCCATTAGGGTTACTGGGGGTTTAAATAAATAAAAATATTTTTTGCATATCTTATTGATATTGTAAATGTAATGTGACGATGAGTCTGAATGAAATTTAGAATTGGGATAGATAAAGTTCTGGAATACATGGAATATACAGGATACTTTTTATTAACAAATAACGTGGGCGAAGTCGCGGGCCGTCCAGCACAGGGAATCATCTCCTCGCCGGATCGCTAACAACTTGGCTGCAGAGCACAATTTTGTGATCAGGTACGTATCATCATTACACCTCATAACTGTGCCACTATTGGACTCGGGTTTCCACTCAAAATACAATATAAAGGGTACAGGCCCTTGTCCATGATACTGTCCAAGTACATGTGGCGACATCGCACACACGATGACGTCATAAGAAACCAGAATCACGCTTTCGGAGTTTTCTACATTGGTACGAATACATACGAGTATATAAGTTCCGACCGTGAACCGTCAGAGTGCCGTTACCAAGTCCGTAGTCCGAGGAGTGCCCTTCTAGACCCCCCCTAATTAACTTTCGGCTGATCTGGACTACCTGCTGGCAGCCCTAGACAAGTCAGCAGTAACAGGCAACTTAGGTAGCGCTCATCCTAGTAACAGTGCTAGCTCCACCCAATTGACAACTACTGTCAATATCCCAGCGGATGCTCTCTAGGGAGTAAGGCTCGCGCCTCGCCTCTCCAAGCGAGGTTGCATCCGATGAAGGCTTCGAGGTTGTATGGCCAAAGCCATCCGCAGGTGGTGTTTATTGGGTAAGTTCCTAGGTCTATCGTGAGTCCCACATGATCAACACAGCCGGCTGTGCTGGTATGCATCAGCATTCACTACCTCCCTCCCGCGTATCTCCGGAGCGTAGTCTTTTTTCTTTGTCTGGACGCAAAAAAAACCGTTAGAGATCAGTCGCTCTCCAGGCCTTACAATTACACCTCGCCTGGCGTTAGATCTTAAATGCTCCTTACTGGACGTCATTTATTTAATCATCGAACAAATTTCACTGTATATATTTTACTGGACACAGAATGTAGTGGAAGTTGGTTTATAAAACGAATTAAGTACATTAACTTTGCACGTGCCACTTCAATGCGGTTTCATGCTCTGGAAAATTAGTTTTATATTCCAGGTGTGTGCTGGTAGACTTTATGGCCTGTGATATACGGAATAGATTGCGATGCAATCGGTACCGTGTTTTTAATATTGAGGATAGCTACGAATACGTGTTTGATGTCAATGTGAGTCGTCCAACGGATTAAAAAGGCATATGGTCTTTTAAGTTACTTGTGATATATGTTGTTTTTTACTTTAAATAAATTTGCACTTGACTACGATCCCACCTGATGGTAAGTGGCGATGAAGTCTTCGTTGGTAGCGTACTAATTTAGTAGAAGCCTATTCACTCTTAACTTCAAGACATTTGCATTATATTTGTTTCTATATTAGTAGAATTATATATAAGTTACTATATTAATTTGTTTGTTTGTCCGATCAAATCTTGCAAGCTTACTTAGACCCACTTACACTATGGTGCTAAGATTTTGCATAAAACTTTCGTCCTGGGGACAATGTATTTCTATAATAAGCGAGACTTGATAGTTAACGATACAGTTATGAAACTTTAGTTTTCTTCGTATAAGAGCTTTATATTCTCTAGTTAAAGCTTGATTTTTTAAATATTTTAATAAAACATATTTATGAACCTGGATGTATTTTTTGTATCTGATTTCAATTTAAATTTGTTTAGTGCCCATAGGTGAGTCTTTCCTCGTTACTGAGGACTACATTATATCACGATGAGGAGGACTCCAATAGGAGTAATTATGGATTTGTGATTATCATATTGACGGAAGCCGCCGGACTATCAGCGCTTCAACCTAACTCAATATATTAAATCTTAATAATATTTAAAATACGAAAGTTTGTGATGATGGATGGATGAACGGATGTTCGTTATTCCTTCATGCAAAAAGTACTGAACAGGTCTGAATGAAATTTGGCACAGATATAGATAGTAGTCTGGAAAAACTATATAAGCTATTTTTTATAACCTATAACGCGGATGAATCCGCGGCCAGACCCTTGTATTAAAATCATTTATAATCATCTGTTTTGCCGAAGATAATTGAAAATTTTTGAATTTATTTTGTTAAAAATTCAAAGAATCAGGAAAATGGAAAGAACAACAAAAAAGAATACTATAAATAAGGCTTTAAATGCAGTTATTATTCACTCTTATGTTACTTCAATATTTCTCCGCATTTTTCAATCTAAAGTGCTTAATTGAGGCACTTTATACTGCAATAGCTCCGGGCATATAGGATGGATATGTAACTAGCAGGCTTCAAGCCATTGATGGGCCATCTGAGCACGGGTGTCAAACTGAGGAGGCCTAGAGCAGGCCCCACCACGCTGCTCCAATGCGAATTGGTAGAGGTAATACGTTTGTATCAATCTGGATTTCAGAATCGAATGCTCATACGATTTAGATGGTGAATATAAATACAGCTACGTAATATATGGACTGCTGAATATTCCAGATTTCGAAGGTCGTGCACGCGTATTGTGGAGAGATTTAAACTTTGAAATAGCATATATGTATAGTACAGTACGTGTAGGGGTACCAATTTGCAATTATAATTGGGGCTCTCCATTCCCCTGCGTTCATAGCTCGGCGGCTTGTTTCGATTGTAAGCGGTCGAAAAAGTTAAGCGACGGCGGGCGCGGTCAGTAGGAGGATGGGTGACCGCGCGATGGGAAAAGTTAATGAGCGCTTCCGTGCTTCGGAGGGCACGTAAAACCGTCGGTCCCGGTTGTTGTTAAATAGCAATCGTTAAGCCTTTTCAGTCTGTATAAAATCCTCCGATACTTTGGTTAGCAACTAACCCCTCCATCAATCCGCATTGGAGCAGCGTGGTGAATGGCCTAGGCCTCCTCAGTACGAGGAGAGATCTGTGCTCAATAGTGGGCCATAGATGGGTTGAAGACAATTTCTTTAACGGCAGCTAGTGACAATCATTTCATGACCGCTACGCTGATTGAGACATGAAATTCTTCGGTACTGTTTTTCAATCAGTAAAAATAAAGATCCACAAATAAAGATGCTATAATACCGAAGTGTAAGGAGTTGTCTATAGTAATATTATAAACACGAAAAATTTGTTTGTTTGTTAGAAGAGAATAGGCAACCAAACTACGGGGCCGATTTGAAAAATTCTTTTACTATTATAATCCTTTAATATCCCCAATGAATATGGCTATAAAATATTTCAAAAAAAAATATGTATGAAAACTTTTATAATGACACCCATCATGTGAAAAAAATACCCAAAAGAAATCCTTATATAGCGTACGCTGCGGAAATTATCGACAATAGAGCAAAGTGATGTACAACAATTTTATAGAGGACATCAATATCTACAAATAACACGCAACACCAAATGTCTAACTATTACAGTTACGTCACAATAACTACTTTTGTCTGGTAACTAATTCTTTCGAAGCTAAATGAGTTCAGTTTCTAAAGTTTAATATGTATGAGCATCTTGTCGATATAAAAGCACTAGAGAGCACTTAATGAAACAAATCGAATGAACCGCCACGAGTTCTCGACAGGACAATCTATAACTCCATTACCGAGCCATCTTCATTGGAACCAAAGGCCTGTATGAAAAATCTTAATACAATTATAGGC
>DWJZ01001118.1:0-25364 GCA_018249125.1 Asbolis capucinus | reverse complement strand
ATATATCTGTAACGTGCATTAATTTTAAGCTTGTACCACTGTATCTTGCGTTGGCAATCCAAATAAAATAAATAAATATAAGCAATACGCTATTATGTGGTTTTTTTTTTTAATTTTTTAGAGATTTTGTGATCAGAAGTTTTCCATTTTTAATTTCTAGGTTTTTATTGAACTGACAGTTCATTTAAAAATTAAATCTGTTTTCATTAATATGCAATACTAGGAACTGGCCTCGCTTCGCTTCGAAAGAAACAGTTGTCATAAAACTGTTAATGTGTTTTCCCGTGGAATCAAAGTCATTTCCTATGATAAAACGTACCCTATAAGCATTCTCAGCTTTTAAACTACAATTATGCCAATGTTTGTCTAAATCTGTCCAGTAGTTTTCGCGTGAAGCTCGAACAAACAGACAGATAATAATTTAAAATAGATATATATATATATATATTTTTTTTAATTATATATATATATTTATTATTAGTATATTATCTGTTACAATTTTATTATTAGTATAGACAAAAATTCCTTCAAAACAGATGTCGATATTATAATCGATATATCTTTTTGTAATATTTCTCTGAGCAGAAAGAATACGCCCATTTTTTTATATTTTCGGCTGTGATTAAACTATCATTACTTCAAAAAGTGTTTTATACACTAGTGCAAAAAAAATACCATATATTCTTGCTCTTAAGTTTAACATAGTAAAGTTCCTAGCAGTAACATAGTAAAGTACATACATACAAGTTCCTTAATTCCCGGACATCAACAAATCCTGATTCTCAAAACCCAACACGCCAAATAAAGATTAACTTCCATAATTATTATAATTTAAAGTACATTAAAAGGTTTAGTTAATAAACATATATGTATTATGCGCAGCATCTTAAGATGGACCAGTCGTTTAAGTTCGTTCACCGTGTTCTGACTTGCTTTGGAACAGCTTTTAATAAGTATGATTGTATATGTTGTTTTGGTTATTCAAGGTTGTTAAAGGTGCTTGCGAAATTTCATATCCCTACTCAGGTAAGCGTTGAGGTGTGTTGTATACATGCAAAGCTTTAATTTGTATCGGTTTCAGTTTACAATAACAGATAAATAAAATATCAAAACAAAAATCGTTGACTTACCTACAATTTACTTTCCACTACTTTGTCAGTACTATGTCGAGAGTATTTACGACGAAGATAAGATAAAACGTAATCAAATAATAATCGGTGTTTCAAAGACTTTGTTTGGGACAATCTACTCGGAATAGACAGTGCAGTGAGTGACACCAGTAAGGATGGACAAGAATATGTCGGAGTTGGAGAAAATAAACAAAACTGAAAATCACAATGGATCACAGACAGATATGGAACAGGAACACAGAAGTTACTCACCATTTCGGAGACAGGTGTGTTTCATCATGTATGTACATAATTCATATTTATATGTTTTTTTCGTTTCATTATATCTTGATTATTAATTAAAGTCTATAAATTATTCTAAATATAAATTAGTAATGACTTACATTTTAATATCAGTTCGATTTCTATTTAATTACTATATTATATGCCTTTGTCTTAAGCACGTACATATGTGGTCGGTTCTTCTTAATCTTATCAAATTTAGCAGTTAAATTAAACTGTATATTTATTAAACTTCCTCTGTTTTGGTTAAGATATAAAATTGTATGATTAACTGTGAACTGGTTATACAACATTCCAGTTGCAAAGTATTCAAGTATTTATTTTATATTTATGCCTTTTATGAAGTTTAACCCTGAAGTCATTATTTTGTTGAGTTTCTCAATATGAATCGATCTTAATATCTCTCTTTTATTCATTTTCATCATCATGAATATCATTGCACAAAGTAACACTCCCACTCCCGATTTATTCTGACAATGTAAGAGATATAGGCCATAGTTTACCACTGTTGATTTGTGTACTTCACCCTTCTTTGGGAACTTTATGAGGAACTGTCATGAGTACAGATGTTCTCGCGATGTTTTACTTTGCCAAAGCAATTGATAATTACTCCTAATCCAATATCTCTCAGAACCCAGGGACTTCGGTTCGAGAGACGTCAGGTTACCACTGCATCTTTAACTTACTTTCATAATTTACTATTTCTCAGCCTAACGTCATTGACATTTACCCTTATGTCATAACCTTCATATATTTAGTACTCGTCTCCGGCGAATTTTTGCCTGGTATTTTGTAGTCAAATGGCTTAAAATAAAGCAGTGATAGCGGTTTCAACGTTGCTCTCTCGAACGGGGGGGTCCTGAGTTCGAATCCTGCGGCGTGCACCTCTAATTTTCAAAATTATGTGCATATCAGAAGTTGATTAGCACTTCCTACTGTGAAGGAATACATCTTGAGGAAAACTGCACTCCAAGTTCCCAATAAGAGTTCTCAAATGTGACTGAAATACACCAACCCACACTTGACCAGCGTGGTGGACTGTTATGTATCCCTCATATTGTGAGTGGAGAGCCGAGTCAAGTAGATGGGTCATGGGAAATCATGGATTGCAATTATCATGATGATTTAGAAAAAAATTTGAAATGTGTTATTCCAAACTACATAATATTTCAGTTTAAAATTTCATTTAAATCTGATTTGAAGTTTTTGTATGAAAAATATTTAACATTCATCCTTTCCATACATCCATCCATTCATTACAAACTTTCGCAATTAGGATATTAGTAGGAAGTAGGATAGGATTGAACAAGTAAGTCTTATAATAATTATAAGTATATATTGTTACCTCCCACAATATTTTAATGTAGTCATAGTTACTTAATGTAATTTGTACAGCACTAAGAAGCTATTGAATGTCAATTTATCTTCCGCATACATTATTTAAGTATGTTATTACAATCTTGTTGTCGGCTTTGTCCATGCATATACATATTTATTAGATTTCCAGGTAGAAACTGTATCTTTGTCTATAAAATTTTTTTGGCTTCAACTTATTAATATTTCACTGAGCGCGGGTCTCGCTTCAAGTGTTATTTATGCTACCCGAAGGTCTTTGACAAAGCTTAACTACTATTAGCAATAAAGCCGACCGATTATAAAATTTAAAAGCCATTTTCCACTTTCATTCCTTCTATTGGGTCGTTTCTTTCTACTAGAAGATTTTCCAAAATTACTTATTTACTTTATTACTTAAGTTTGTTATGTTAATGTTTTATTTAGGATACTAATATCTTTTATTGATTACTCTCGATTGCTCATAATCTCATGCCACTCAAGATGACTTACTCTTTCTTCTTCTTTCAGGCTTTCGTAGCCACGGGTTCATTCATGTTGTCATGTGGTGCTGGTGCCACGGCAGGATTTTCTGCAAAACTTATTCCCCAGTTACAGGAAGATATGGGGAAACATAAATACTCCATTGAAATGGTGTCCTGGGTAGGTACGTGTTCTTTAGACTGTAAGCTATACTCTTCGATCAAAGATAATTGTAGATACACAATCGTAGTTCAAAAAATTAAACATATGAGTTCCGAAACCAACATTTAGACTCGTTCATTATGTGGTCGTGTTTGGCAGCTCTGTCAAAGGCCATGTCAAAGGCCGCGGTGCTCTTTTAAAAACTGTGAAAACGTTGAAACGTTGAAATAGGATGGTGTTTTATATGTCCGTTAAGTATTAATTTCCTGTCACTATATAAATTCCGATGACAGATACAAATTCACTATTGAAGAGATATACATATGACGCTATTGGCATAGTTTTAACTAAGCTAACTGTGTATATATTATAGATTTGATCGAAGGGTACAATGACATTTTTTACTTCTACATATGATATAATTAGTAATATCTTTGTTTGCAGCGGCTATGGCATCGTTGGCGCTATTATTTGGAAACATGATTTCAGGATATTTAATGGAAAGGCTAGGAAGACGAGCCTCACAGATTTTACTATCGATTTGCTATATTGGTGGTTGGACTATTATAGCATTTGCAGGAAACATATACTTTATTCTACTCGGAAGATTTATAACAGGCTTTTGCCAAGGATGGTTAGGTCCGCTTGGACCAGTTTTCGTTGGAGAAATTAGTTCTCCAGCTTATAGAGGACTGTTCTTAGCCGGGTTGTCTTTGAGCATAGCCATTGGCGTATTTGTATCACATTTGTTTGGTACATTTTTCCATTGGAGCCACGCTTCTTTATTGTGTGGCATGTTTCCTTTAATAGGTTGCATTATATTATACTTCGCACCAGAATCACCATCTTGGTTGGCGTCGAAGAAACAAATTGATAAATGTATCGCATCATTTTATTGGTACAGAGGAACAAGTCCTGCTATGAAGACTGAACTGGATAAAATGTTGTTAGATCAAAGCAAGAAAAGAGAGATGAAAGGTAAACTTGAAACGTTGTCAGCAAATATTAAAAAGCCAGAATTTTGGAAGCCTCTGTGTATAATGATGATGTTTTTCGTGATAACTCAACTATCAGGCATAAATGTGATATGTGCATACACAACAGATATAATGAAAGAATTAATGGGAAATAAAAAGTATGTGGACGCCGCTATGTTGGGAACAGATATACTACGATGCGCTGCCTTAGTGGCGGCGTGTATTTTATTGAGGAAAATAGGACGACGACCTTTAGCGATTGTTAGCGGAGCTTTTACCTCCATATCATTAATTATATTGGCCATATACTTGTATCTTGTCAAAGAACGAGTCATCAGACACATATCTCCAATAATATCTTTAGGGCTGATGGCATTTTATATTGCAATATCGAATTTAGGCATTTCTTTACTGCCATGGAATATGGTGGGAGAAGTGTTTGCAACTGAAACAAAAGGCTTAGGATCAGGAATCAGTGTTATGATGACATCTATTGCTTTCTTTGGAACGGTAAAGACTGCTCCAGCAATGTTTGAGAGTATTGGATATCATGGTACTTATCTATTTTATGGCATGTCAACATTCTTTGGTACGATATTTTTATACTTCTGTTTGCCTGAAACAAGGGGTAAAACTTTATTAGAAATAGAAGAACATTTCAGACAACCTGAAAAAGGAAAAGTGACAAAAGAAAGTAATAACCTTTTATCAGAATGTAAAGTGGATGTGTCTAATTGATGTAGACGAGGTAACTGAACTATTGAGATGATTAGTGAATATTCTGAAATAAATATGTATTTAGTTAACGCAGATGTGATTAATGATTAGGTAGGTACTTATGTAAAATTATGGATATAAAATGATAGGATTCAAAGAGGCCATAAAAATAAAAGCAGTGATTTAAATATATATAGTGAATTAAATTCTAATATACTTCTACATTAAAATGTATTAACTTTTTTTTACGTTATAGATCGTAGCTAACTAATTAACAATATATGTAGCAAGGCCTTGAGTTAATAGTGTTACAACATAATTGTATGGACTTGTGATTAGATTACAGATAATATGTGATGTCAAGGATGCAGTATTGATTTTAGAATTTAAAATTTTTAACGGTTATAGATATCGTCTTAGCACGCTAATCCAATCATATCGATTTGGAAATTATGTTGAAAACTTGGACCAACTTACGCAAGCAAGCCAGTATATTCGAAATAGTTTTGAAAATTCTTGAACGCTAGCGACAAAGCCCGACTTCACTCAGATGACATATATCCCATCAAAAACAGAAATGTAAAATGATAGCCACGTTCAAAGTTGATAATTTTTCGTCCTCAACATCACCAAAATCGACCAAAAGAATGGAGCGTTTCCTTGAACGGAGCGATGGAACGCGTCTGTGTTCCTAGATTTACCTGTTTGTTAATATTCTCTAATATTAGGGATCTATAATCTAATTGTTTTAACGATTTAACCTGTTGAGCATTCCTATCTTTAGTAGTTTTCGATTTAAATTTATTACAACAATACTATCAGGACAATTGTAAGTAGGGCAGATATCTATCTACCCTAAAAAAACGTAAGATTATATTTTGCCATTTTCTTGCCATAATAAATATTTCCATGAGTAATAGGAGTTTTCTAGTACTGAGTGTCTCTGTGCGGATAAGACGGACATGTACAAACTAAGGGTGCTGTGTTAATTATGGAACCCAGATGTATCGAAGCCAGTAGGTACTCAAAGAACTTATTTTTTACTTAAGGTGTCGTCTGTAAAACGTCCCAACTGTTGGTAAGTGGCGATGTAGTCTCACATGGTAAAGAGTACTGATTCTGTAAAAGCATATTCTTGTTTGATTTAAAGACATAAAAATAAATTGAGACAAAAAACATAAAATAAAGACATAAAAGATTTTTTCACATCCAAACTTGTTTTTATGTAACAAGTTTGTATGGCATTTTTGTATTGTATCCTTTTCGAATTGTAGCCGAGGTATAGTAATATGACAATGTAAAAAGACCAGATTTCGTTTTATATGTTTAATTAAAAGTGTTAGCCAAATTGTTTGTGTATGACAATAATGTTAGGTATATTGATGTCGTAATTTAAATTTACTTCGTCATTTTTTATTTATTTCGCTAATATTATTCATAGCCTTTGAAAGTAGATGGGTTATTTAAAATCGGACTTAATAGCACAGACCGAAATAAAAAAAATGTATAAACTAGAAATTGTACTCGCTTCGCTTCGGAAGAAGAATTGTCCAGTGGTTTTAAAGTGGCCATACTAATTTTAACATATTATCCTACGGAAACAAAGCAGTTTTATGGGATAAAAAGTATCCTGTAACCATTGTCCTTACATAAGCCACAAACATGTTAAATTTAATATAAATTGGCCCATTGGTTTCAGAGTTGCCGTACGCATTTTAACCTATTATCCCACGGGAACAAAGCAGTTTTCTGGGATACAAATTATCGTATAACTATTGTCTTTACAAGACACAAACATGCTAAATATAATTTAAATTGGTTCATTGGTTTCAGAGTGGCCATACCTATTTTAACCTGTTATCCTGTGAAAACTAAGCCATTTCCTGGGATAAAACATATCCTGTAGTTAGTAGTAGTTTCATCTAAATATGTCCAGTGGTTTTTACGTGCAGCTCGAACAGACACACAGTCAATAAATAAAAAAAAATGTTTTGGTCTCTATATCGATGACAAAGCCTCCGTGCATCAAATTTTTTAAAATATTCTTAATGTACAAAATCGATCCCGTAATACTTTTATTATAAGTATAGATAATTAACTAACTTCCTATAATTATTGGGGCTTCAACTTATTTGAGGAGTATCCCGTCATACTGAGGACGCCTCGAGCATATTCCACCACGCTGCTCCAATGTCGACTGTTGAAGTAGTTATTAGTTTAAGACATTCAAACTCGAAATACTCCACTAAACAAACTGTGAAACCATTGTTAACGAGCCTTTGTGAAAAAGATAAATGAATTATTTCAGTGAAAAATTGATTTTATTTGGTCAGGCTTCCTCCACTTTACTCCAATCCCGAATAACTCACTTTTCACATCAATCTTGGGCGAGTAGATATTGTTTTTTTTATTTTTTTTTATTTCTTAAGCAGACGTGTCACCAGATGGTAAATTACCACCGTTCATGGATATTAGCAACAGTAGGGGCATCATTTATGCCCTACTGGTTAAAGAAGAAACCGATGCAGGGAATTTGTTGGTGGGTTTATCGATGAAGAAAGGTTATTTTATGATTAAGAAGAGTTATTTATTTATTTATTTTGTACACACAATAAAACAAAACGAATAAAAAGACATGTAGAAAAATTTGTACAAGGACAGGGCAGGGTGTTAATGCTTTATGGCAATTGTTGACAGTCAATCTTGATGTTATAAAAGAAATAAAACAAAATTATAAAGTGATTAGTCTGTCGCGGCTTTCTCTGTGGTATGTTGATGAAAAGTACTCCTTTACCCAAAAATACTTAAACGATTTCGATGAAATTTAGAACAGAGACATATTTTAATGTGGAATAACCCAGGAATTTTTATTAATGTACCTATTACGAGAGCAGAGCCACGGGCGGAGGCTAGAATAATTCGCGTGGCTCGCAAAGTTAATATTATATTCGCATATTAGCAAAATTTCAAAAGAAGTCACGTTATTCGGAACTTATCCATTACAAACAAACAATGTCTTTATATATTAGTACAGATAACATAGGCACACAAATACACTTTCGCATTTAATTAATGTTTCCGATACCCGTTGAAGTGGAACAGAACCAGCTTCGCAAATTATAATTAAAAGATCCATTTTACAGTCCGTTAGAAGCGGACAAGTGGCACGCGTGGCATTAAATACATCTTCCTGTTGTGACACGTGGTTAGCGCCAATATTCGCCAACATCTGCGAGTCTACGATGAGTTTTTTCACCGAATCCAAATTTCCCACGTTGGTACACGACCGGTTTTTGTCGCAGTCACAAAAAGTTACCAGGCAAACATCTGGGCGAATAGTTATTTTCGGAGGAATCTCAACATATTTATGAAGTGTGTGAGGAAGTTGTGAAGTGAAGGTTTTGGGGTCTATGATGCGTACTTGTATAGGAAATATGGAGGAATTAGGTATGTTGGTAGTTTTAAAAGTCCTGTGCAATTTCATGTTTTTAGATCCTTGGTTAAAACTGTACGTTGTCTGTTAGTCGATAACCTTTTTATGTATTTATAATTTAGGTGAAGTATGACCTGGCGTTGTGTCATAATAAAACTTACTGTACTGTGTGTATAAGTGTTAAAGCGACATCTATTGAAATTATTATAGTAAGTTTTTATACTCGTTGGCATATTAGTAGGACTAGGATGTGCCAGCGGCTTCACCCACGTGGTACCAATTTTGATAAAAACTAGACTATGTCACTCCCCAGTCCATCAACTGTCTCCACATAAAAAAACATCTGTCGCTCTGGTTCCGACATGAAAGACGGACAAACATACAAACATATTTTCACGTCCTACTTATATAATAAATGGGAAAATTTGTGAGGATGGATGGTTGGATGGATGTTTGTTACTCCTTCACCCAAAATCTGAGCCGAATTAGATGAAATTTGCCACAGTGATAGATTATAGTGTGGAATAACAAATAGGCTACTTTTTATCAACCATTCCGCGGCCGAAGCTGCGGGCAGACAGTATACTCGGTGCAAACTCGTTGTAGAATTTTTCCATACAAAATCGTCAATTTAGTATGAAAAAATATCCAGATCGAATTTGCACCGAGTATAGGATGTAATATTATAGTATGGATTAAGGTTTTATTTTGACGATAGATAGGATTGTAATGAAGTATTACGTATCAATAAAATAAGCTGTATTAAAATACTTTAAAACAAAAGCTTTAATTATAGAGGCCTAATACGAAGAAACTATTAAAATTTCATAACTGTATTGTTAACCGTTGACGAGTTTCCCTGGTCTGGAGGCGAATTTGAACGTAGTATCAGGTCATGCTTGACATAAAAATGCATTGTCATCAAGAAGGAAGATTTATGCAAAATTTCAGCTGCGTAGTGTAAGAAATTGGTTCTAATTAAAGTTGCAAGATTTGAGCCGAACAAACTAATATACTAACATACTAATATACAAACATACACTACAAGTTCCATAAAATACTTGTAAATACATATATACTTTCCTAAACAGCTTTATCTACGTGCAGTAACTACGTACCAACTTTTTCATTCCATCTTATTATTATCGTTGAATTGTTGTCTGTTGAATTTAGTTTCTTATTTAATACACCAAAAGTAGGCCTTGAAGCTTTATAGTAGAATAAATAAATATATAATGAGGGTTTTTTATTAACCATATATTACTTACTAATAGATCGTATTCTGTATATACACGAGAATATTGTAAAACAAAATTTCATCATAGCAATCCACAACTGTCCTGCTACCAAACTTGATGGAGAGTTCTCAAGAGCGCATATTTTCCTGATACGCACATAGCTTTGAAAATTAGAGGCTCTCGCAGGATTTGAACCCAGAACCTTACGTATGACAGACCACCGTTTAAACCATAAATATAACAGGGAAATAGAAAGATTCCTGTAAACGATAGACTCGGTATATTTATACCTATCGCACTTATCTAAAGGTCATTCTCGCAGATCAAGCACTAAAACTCAGCATGCGATAGGAAATAAGATTAAATAATATATGTAGATACGGAATTATTGATGTTTTAATAGTTATGTAACACTATTTGACCTAAGCAAAATATTTTACTATCCGTACAAGTAATAATTACATTTATTTTACTGAAAAACATATTCTATGGCATCATTTAAATATCTCTAATAATAATTTGGCTACTCCATTAGTGTTCCAAATGGAGGACTGTAAATTTTTAAGATATTTTGCAGCAAGTACCATCCAGCCACCAGCCTTTCAACGTCCACTGTTGGACATAGGCCTCCAACAATTTACGGTACTCTGATACCCGCTGTCTTTTTAGGTTGTTAGTCCACCTAGTCGCAGGGAGCCCTGCGCTCCTTTTTCCGAGGCGTGGTATCCATTCGAGGACCTTTCTTCCCCATCATAGCAAGTACAATCGCAATTTCATTGATTGTGAATTATAAATTAACTGAAAAACAATTATTAATTTAAATTAAACCCAGGTGCTTCATTGTGGCTCAAAACTCTAGTTATTTTTGCTCTATAATAAGCAGAATGACAGGTACGGATCAAAATTCAATTATGGCGGCTATGAAATGTCAAACTCGTATGAAATTTCCCGCGCGTTTTATTAGAACGCTACAATAGTGCAAATATTAGTTACGAATATTGAAATTTGCGTTCGCGAATATGAGAAACCAAACAAATAGTTACATCAATACATAGTACTACAAAACCTCGTTTTAAAATCTACAAAACATTTTAATTTAAATGAGGCAAAAAGAAGTAAACTCCCCTTAAATCCACCTACTTAAACTGAAGTTTAAAATAAAGAGCTAGTGAGTAAATTACCCTTATATTCATGGTAATTTGTTCATGTCGTATTATCTAATTCCTTTATACATGCCGTTCTGCATAATCGTTGCAATACTGGGACCGGTGTATTATTTTGTGGAAGACACGTGGCTGAACGGAAACTGAACACGTGCTATCAATTAGAGTGGGAATAATAAAAAATATGGTTCACCCCAACTTAGAGAATCATAGACACTGCAGCGTAATTCAATAAAATATGGTTGAAATATATTTTTTACTTCAATAGAGCAGTGACTGCCAAGTGGTTTGTAGGCTGGCTTGGCGGGAGGACCTGGGATAAAATACTGCGAACCTCTAATTTTCAAAATTATGTGCATATCAGAAGTTGCTTATCACTTGCACAAGGAAAACATCGTGAGGAAACTTGCATGCTGAGGAGTTTGCTAAACTCAAAGGTGTGTGCAGTCTACCAATCAGCATATGTCCAGCGTGGTTGACTATGACCTTAACCTTCTTATTCAGACAAGAGACCCGTGCTCAATAGTAGGCCGTGATGATAATGATTAAGTATACCCCAAAATAGTGATTTGTATTGTTTTTTTATATGTTTAACTCTTTATCTGACAGTCGGATTGTTTGTAACTTTTTGCTTGTATTTTGTATTACCTGTTTATTAGATTGTCTGTGCCTTTGCATGCTAATCTCATTTGTTTTTCACGTTGATTTTATTGACGTATACTGTCAAGCTTAGCACATATGTTTTATTGTTTTTTTAAATTGGTTAATGAATAAAAAAGAGCCAGTTTCAGCCCTTTATAATGCGTAACGGAACGAGGGCAATTATTCGTTCTCCACACTAAGTTAACTTAAGTTAAGTTTAAGTTAATTTTAAGTATTTCACAATATTGCGAAATATATTATTAAACCAGGTTATTATTGTGCAATTACAGTGATTATTTTGTTGGTCAAATAGTTATCTATCAGTTTGTTGTTTTAGTACAAATAATTGTAAATTGGCTAATGTTAAATATACATATCAGTTTAATGTAAACATGATAGGCCTGTTTGTCTAGTAGTGAATTTGGTTACTAATAACTACTTACTAATTACGTCGTGGGTTTCATTCTAACCCATAACAAACTTTTCGGTGACGAGCAGGAATATTCGTTCTGTGCTGGATGTAATAAAAATATCTTATAAGAGTATATAAAAAATATAGATATTTGTTTATCAGCTGTCTGATCACCACAGTACTAGTCTTTGGAGGGAGAATGTAGAATTAGAAAGGTAATAGAATTTTTCAAATCGGCCCAGTACTTTAATTTCATAGCTTATGCGCTCTTCATACATAATTAAATCTTTCCGCCTTATAATATTAGTATAGAAGTGACGCATGAAAATAAATACAACAAGTCATGCCTACGAACTTAATACATTTATTGAGGCTGTATTAAATTATGACTTTATGAAACTGTAACTGTATTCAATGAATAATTAATCAAATAACATTAAGGGAGTAATAACTCGTAACAAAGAGAATTTCTTGATGAATAACCGTTGAATTTATTTGAATAATTTAACAATACTGTTTGGTATGAAGAATCTCTGATTTTATAATTATTATATACTAGGGTCTACGCGCGACATACGCGTGATATATCGATAAAAAGTAATTCATGGACTTTTCAAGATTACATTCTATCTTTGCGCCAAATTTCATTCAAATCCGCTTAGTAGATTTTTAAGAGTAACATTCATCCAAACTCAGAAACTTTCATAACATTAGTAGGATTAGGAGAACATAAATAAACACCTACGAGTACAACATGAAGCGTTCATAGCCAGGCGGTTTGTTTCGATTGAAAGCGATCGAGAAAGTTAAGCAACATTGGGCGTTGTCGGTACTAAGTGATAAGTTTAGGCTGATGGCAAGAAGTTGACGAGCGCTTCCTTGCTTCGAAGTCGAAGGTCCAGGTTGACGTTAGATAGGAATTGTTAAGACTTGTCGGAAGTCTTCGAGCGGCATGAATACTTCTGAGACTTGGATGGCCACTAACCACCCAAGTGTCGGAGGCTGCCAAGTGGCCCTCAGCCAATAAGCATTGGAGCAGCGTGGTGGTTCCTCTAGGCCTCCTCAGTATGACCCGTGCTCGGTGGTGGAATACGATGGGTTGAAGCCACGTATATCAGAGTAATTGTACAGCTAAACATTGCAGTATTCAACTGTATGATGTACTTAAATTAATTAATGTTGAAAGTAGCAAAATTGATAATGTTTATTTATTATTGTAGGTGAAGGTTTACATAGATTACATCGATAAATTATTGTTTATCGAATTACTTGCAATTCAGTTTGCTTGTAATTGATGTTAAATGGACAGACGGACAGATAACGTGTATATGAAATAATTGTTTATTTTAGTTAACGTCCTCCTAATATTACAAAGTTTGTGAGGATGTTTGTTACTCTTTCACGCAAAGCCTCCTGAACAGATCTGAATGTAATTGTGCACAGGGATAGATTATGGTTTGGAGTAAGACATAGGCTACTTTTTATTAACACGTGGACGAAGCCACAGGTAAAAACAGGTAGATAAGAAACACATCATCTAGTAGATACTAAATAATTAGGCATCTACACTTCAATTTTTCATGTTAGGGCATGTTATAAAAATATCATGTCACTAACGCGTTGGACCCAAGAATAAACACTTATCTGTAACATGCTTATCCGGGAAAAAGAAGTACTAAAATACTCCATTAATGTATGTCTCAGGAATCAAACCCGTGACTAACAGACCCGATCACATCCAAAGCAAATTTTCTATTAAAATCATAAAACTAGTTTCCCCGCGGCTTTGCTGACATGGCGTGTTATTCCCGGTTAACATCTATCTGTATGACAAATTTCATCTATATCGGTTCAGTAGTTTTAGTGTGAAGGAGTAACAAAAATCCATCCATCCATCCTACAAACTTTCGAGAATATATATATTGTTTATTCACAACTAGCTGCACCCGGCGCTACGCATTAATTCATCAATAATGTGACCCACCAATATAATTTTAGTACCAAACCCTTTTTCAGAGAATTCTGAACAAAGTTGCAAAAGACATCAGTGCTCTCTCAATCTCCTACCATTTCTGTGTCTATAAAGGACAAACAAACATTGATTTATATAATAAAATTACAGCCATATGCTGGATATGTAAATAATGTATGGAGATGTGGGGCAAAAGGAAGCAAGGTTGAAGTACGGTCGGCAACCGTGACGTACCGTCAGCAATATGGTTCCGTGATTCCGGTTTCATGAATAATAAAATATGCTATTGCGACACATTTTAACGGCGACTGTACAAGTTAAAAAATAATATTTTTGGTTAGTATGATTCCACTTATTAATATCTTATTTTAAGGTTAAAATCAGATGTTCCTACTCGTTGTTATTCATATAATGCTGCAAGTTACTAGCTGACTTAACAAACGTTTTGCCAAAATACTGAAACGGAGAAAATAAGTGAAAATTTAATGTTATATGTATACTTGAATATAGACACAAGAATGAAAATTTTAAGTTATAAGTATTATTTTTTTTCAAATCATAATATTAACTAAATGTATATTTCGTTTAATTTTAATTATTAATGTATTCTTTCATAAAATAAATCCTAAAAGATTGAAAATTCAAGAAGAAGTAAGATTGTATGACAATAAAGAACTGTTGGACAGGATCATAATAAAATGTTGTCTTAGAACATTAAGGGAAATAAAACAAGGTTTATTAAAAATATTTAAAAACACAAGCTTAAATTATAGATTCTTAATACAAAGAAACACGAAATTTCGTAACTGTATTGAAAATCGTTCGGTAGTTCTTTTGTCTGAATCCAATCTTAAACTTAGTATCAGGTCATGCATCTCATAAAAATGCATTGTCATCAGGATGGAAGGTTTAAGCTCTGGTTCAGCTTGCAAGATTTGAATTTGTAAAAATGTAAAACTTTCTTTTTTCTTATATATTTACTTAAAAATAAGTAACTTATACTATATTTTATTCAAATCGAAACTACGTTTATTTGAGTTTCACAAGTTCATAACAATATTAGCGTAAATTATGTTCCATCGTAATTGCTCTTCAATTTATAAAGGCGCTTGAAGTAGTTTGAGATTTGAAACAAATTTGTAATCATAGTACCACAAGTAATTCAAGAACTTTGTGGGGATACATAAATGCAGGTTTTCTCACGATGTTTTCATACTCAGAACAAGTGATAATTAACATCTACATACGTTACTTAGAAAATTAGTAGAGTGCATAAAATTCGAACCATTTGGGCAACCAGAAGGATGTGGCAGACTCAAGTTTTAGAAGTTTTTATGCCAGCAGGACGCCCCAGACTTCTACTATAGAATAGCAATCGGGATTGTTGGGTTTATGTGCCCTCCGAAGGACAGAAGTCACCCATCCAACTACTCTACCAACCCTACAAACCACGCCTACTGTCGCTTAACTTCGCCGAACACTTGCGATCGGCATCAGTCACTTTTAATGCTTCATGTTAGACATATTATTAGTAAATATCGTTCTTACAACACAAGTGGGTGTAGTTCAAATATTAATTAACAAAATTACTATGTTTTGATTAGAAAAATTGCATGTGTCATTAGTTATCCCTTTTATATGGATAAATGGATGCTTGGATGAATGGATGGATGGATAGCTCGATGAATGGATGATTAGTTCGTAATTCATGCAAAAAAGACCGAACGGATCTGAATAAAATTTGGCACAGAGATTATAGTCTGGAATAACTTTTAGTATTTTTTATCAACATATTACCCGGACAAAACCGCGGGCTAGTTCAGAATAAAACAGGTCACTCCATCGCAACTGTATTAATGATATGTATAATAATTAAATGTGTCTGTTTATTTGATCTACGAGTGTTCGCGATAATAAATACTGCTTGCAACTCCTTTCTTTTCTCAAGACTCATTAGTAAATTAATCTTTAACAACGTAATCTTATCGTTAACTGTTGGGTATAATGAGGATTGGGTTAATGGTTCATTAAACCAATTAACCCGTTAATGGGTGCATACTGAGTACAGATTTTTCCGAAATGACAATCTGGATCTTGGACAATCCATGAGTCAAAAGTTAAATATCGAAGGCATTCGATACAGTATGAATTTCTAATGCCAGCAACTGAGACCGACGGTCTTATATACTCTCCGAAGCACGGATGATATCATAGCAACTTTCCGATTGCACCCGGAGTTGCTCGGCCAATCACTTAGGATCGACACAAGCGCCATCTAATACAATAACACTTTATTGTACACACCAGAAAATGATATAACAAAAAACAGACAAACTTCACTTCAAAAAAATGTTCAAAAAGTAGCGTTCAAAAATCTCTAGTATGTTAAAAAATCTCATTATGTATGTTGATTAAAAGCAGTCTACGTGTTATTCCAGACTATAATCTATTCCTATAGCAAATTTTATCCAGATCCGTTGAGTACTTTTTGCGTGAAGAAGTAAATCATGCATCTGTCTCACAAACTACCGCATTTATAATATTAGTAGGAAAGGCAAGCAGATTTTAACTATTAGTACTTACTTACTTATCTCTCTACACAATACACTCATATAAGGCTTAGCATAAGGTTTGATACTAAATTTCACGTTTTTGTAGCAACAGATGAAGCCAGATTGTTCGAGATAGAAGACAGAGAAATTGCGCCAAATGTGTGCAGCGGCATACGGCATGCGTGCTGAGTCCCGCCACGCCATCTGGCGGAGATTGTACAAAAACATACTAAATTATCTACAGGATTCCGAAAGTCACGGTGGCATATGCTTTTGTTTGGTTGTAATTAGTATAATTCGGTTTAAACTGATACGAATCTAATATATATAAATCAATTGATGTTTGTGAGTTTATTTGTATTAGACATTGACTGAAATTGTATGAGATAAAGCACTGATGACGTTAGCAACTTCATTCGAATAAGAAATTAAAGAATAACAAATAATAAACGCCTTCGCATTCATGTGTTCGCACTAACCTTGTGTCTGAGTGTCCATGAAGTCTTTCCTCGTGCTGGAACAGCCGTCCTGTAACTCTATCTTCTAGGCCTCCTCACTGACGAGGGAAGCTCAGCAGCGGACCGTGGACTGACTAACCAAAGCGAATATATAGTGCCTTTTGTTAGCTAGTGTTTACTACGTTTGCTTTGATTGTCTACGTGCGAGCCCCGCGTTATAACGCGTAATAAGTATAAATATACGCGTTGATAAAAAGTAGGCAATGTCACTCAATAGATCAATTTGTTATTATTTATTATTGTTATTTTAATAACAGGGTTGCCAACAGTGCAGCTCTAGCATATTATAAAATAACCTAGCTATAGTCTACTATCTAAAGTGCACAGGGTCGCATAACACTCACAGATTATAACCAACGTCATCCTCTTGCACGTGGATGGTGTTTGAAAAAGTGCTTATTCAGTTTCTGCCGTTGGTTCTGGCCCCTTTAGGGTCCGTTTTTTGCTGGTTCCCATGAACCCTGCGACAATGGAGCGACCTCGCTGAAAGACTGCCGAACATCCACGCAAGAATAAATATTGTACAACAATAGGATAGCTTCTTTGACTTTACCTTGTCGTGTAGTTGGATTAGGTGGGTTTGATACTTGTTTCTATTTTTATTTATGAATTTTGTACTTAAATTACTAATATTCTTTTTAAATTGTCAATTAGGAGCAGTGGTACTACAACATTTTGTAGTTATAATACAAAATTGATAATTAGTTGTTTAATGATAAATTAAAGTATGTATATTGATAAGAAATTTGTTTAACACCTTGATAACATGTTATTATAATATAGCTGTCTGGTTCCTGAATCAGGATCCGGCCTGTGTTTCGGGCACCAGATCCTCAACCCCCGGTGTGTAACATAAATAACATTATAATAAAAGTACGATAAAGTTACAATACAATACAAATACAATAAAATAAGATACATAAATAATAATAAGTATAAATAAAACGACTCGCACATTAGGGATGATACCAAAATTGTATTATTTACACAAGACTATAACGTTGCATATTTAATATGTTATAACAATAAATATAATATTTCATATCCACATTATTTTCGCAAATTAATGTTGATATAAAAAAAGCTAAATTTAAATGAAACCGTTTAAAAATCGAACAGCTCCGAAAGTATCAAGACTGTCACACGCCATATAATTTGAAGACTACAAAAGGTACAGCGCCTTTACTATACATAAGTCTCGTAACGGATTTTTTTCGCCGCATCGATCAGGATTTCTTCCTTGTGCAACTAGGGTCTATGGATTTTGTCATGCTCAAGGCATTCCCACGTATACCTGATAAACCTTATAGAGTACTATAATAGAATATTTTTTAAAATAACTAAGATGATTAGATTAAGAATGGTTGTAAAGACTTGAGGCCTTACTATTTTTATTTGCAGTATTCACGTACTATGCTGTATAATCCAGCGGCATCTCGTGTTTGTTCTTATTAACGACCACTGAGCACGGGTCTCTCCTCATCACTGAGGAGATCCTCAATAGAGGGGAGAGGCTGTCTAACGATAATCGGGGTTTTTTCGGTATTTTCGTGTCCATCAAAACACGAAAGTGTCCATTAAATTGTATCACTTGATTTGTGTTTGATTCCAAAACAGATCCATTTTAAATCACAAATCTGTAAGTTACTTATTTTTTTCACATTCAGCTTTAAACATTGAATGTTTGAACATGTTCCTCAACTTATTTAAGTATTTGGGTACTTCAATGATGCTTTTTAGATAATGTCTGGTTTCTTGAGTTTAACTACTCATAATCCTGAAGATAAAACGAAGTAGTCTTAAGGATACTCACACGATACTACGTTTTATATAACGATAACTTAATGACTGAATTGCATTATTTTTATAACGATTTGTTAATTCCAAAGAGTGATTAACGATAATGAACGAAATAATAGTAATGTACGAATAATTAAATAATTCTACTAATTATTAATACTAAATGATTCTTTTATTGTTGACTAGCTTCCGCCCGCGACTTCGTTCGCGTGGAATAGTTACTTTCGGCTTATCCGCGACTTCGTTTCTGTCATGCATGATTTTTGCGAAACTAACCGTTTACGCAGCGCACGCAGCGGAAGCTCTCAATAGGAAAAAAAATCGATTTTGAAACATTCTTCATTGGCACTCCTCTTCTATTGGTTTTAGCGTGATGATATATAGCCTCTAGCCTTTCTCGATAAATGGGCTATCTAACACTAAAGGAAGTTTTCAAATCGGACCAGTAGTTCCTGAGATTAATGCATTCAAGCAAACAAATAAACAAACTCTTTAGCTTTATAACATAAATAAACAGTGGTTTTTTGATTCGTTTAGCGCTGTTTTATATTTCTAAATAATCAGAATTATCTCCTTTTTTATTTTTTATAAAAATTATTGCCGTTAAATTATTTGTGTGTATGTGAAAAATTAAAAGTATAGGTTATCTAGTTAATAATCTCCACAAATACATGATATTTTTACCGCATCTGAATATTTTTTATGATTCACTTTTCTTTCTACTGTTATCTACTGGTCAAAATATAGTACAAGATAATTATAAAATCTGACTATTATCAGAAGAAACGGTGCATCTTGTTTTTATAGCTTTCTTTTTTATGAAATCCCTTTTCTTTGGAGCTTAATTTTTATACGTACCTATTTATAACAATGAAAAAGTATATTAGTTCCATTGTCTTGCTTATTCACGTGTATCTAAATGGTTGAGAACAACGCCTGACGAATGGGGCGGAAAATATTTAAATGGAAGCCAGAATACCATGCAGCCAGTTATACCCGTAAAATATGACGATATTGTAAAAAAAAAACTTAAATTAAAATTCTTAGCACCCGGAAATGATGCGGAACGCAGCCGTTGCAATGTTTTCAAACTTCGGACTTAATTTGAATTCCGATATACCCGAATACGCTTATCATGTTTATTTGTGTAATAAATGATAATAAACGATTAATATTTTTATGATGTAAAATGTTTCTGATGAAATTAAAAATAACTTGTTTTATTTCAATTCTTTATACATGCATATTTAATTAAGTTCTTTTGTTAACTACTACTAAAATGTTAATAAAAATACTTATCAATCTAGGTACTTTAATTTATGTTCTGTACATTGGAACAAGTTTTTAAATTTTGTAAAATGCGGCTTCTCAGTTTTTGAATGATAGTTTCTAATTTTAAATTGTATTTACTTATAATTCGCACTGTTTTAAGTTACTTATAAGAGATTACTGACATTATCAATAAATAAATCTCGACTTCCTCCAACAAAGTAATTCTTATTTACTTTCTTATAAACATACATCGTAAAATAGCACAAAAGCTTAAGAATTCCAATTTTAAAAAAGAAAATTATCTTAAAACATCTCTTTGAGAATTTAAGATACAATTTTTTCAGCTGCAATGTCTATTGAGAGCAAGAATTCAACCCCGAATCTGAGATCAACCCTGTTTGCGCCCTCGAAACTCCAGCTTCGTAACGGCGGCAAATTACAATCATAATAGCCATCCCGCGCTACCGTTAACGGCCAACCCTAAGGCCCGGTTTTACCATATTGAGATGAAGTTAAAAATTTGCTTCAGTTTAAAATATTGATGTGACTAAGTGCTATTAATACATAACAGCGAATATTGATACTAAATACATTAACCAATATTTTGGTGATATTGAAAAAGTTAAAACTTGAAGACTGAGTAAACGTATTACCTTCTAAGTCTTACTCCTATATAAACAGTAGGTAAAGTTTCGGTAAAATAAAAAGAAAATTTTAAAATAAAAAAGAAATCTATCTAGTATGGTTATATTTAAAACTGTATATTTAAAAATAATATCTACCATTGTTGAGATGTCTATTTTTATTTATTTAAATTAACTATGAAAAATATTATTAGTTAGTAACCATTAAACATTTTAAAAAACTCAAATTCTCGTTTGAGTTTGTGAAAAGAGAGATTTATACAAAATGTAACTAAATCCGGCCAATGAGAAATCGAGAGCAAGAAAAAGATTTAACTAATAATTAACCTCTGGTGACGTGTTCGGTGTTACCGATTTTGGCGGTTTAACAAAGATTTTTAAGTAGGTCATTCAGAGTCATATAATTTGACTTAATTAGCATAGGGGTTTGGTATTTACCGAGGGGCAATGTTCAATATTTAAGAACCTATATATTTACGTGGGTTCTTAATCAACTTTAAGAAAAAATAAAAATAAATAGTGTATTCATATTACTATTTATTGACATCAATTACATCTAACATCACAATTTTCATAAAGGCATGATATTATTAAATCATATTTAATTTGTATGACAGTTAGGTGCCCTGGTAAGAATTATTTACAAATAGACATAATGTCAAATTAATTAATCGTATTTTAATTACATTATTTCTTAAGTTATGCAAATTTTAAGAAAGTTTCTATTACTTTATAAATACAAATTCGACATTAATAACATACTTAGATTAATTTTCTTTTAATAAAGAGTAATCGAGTTCGTAAGTTTCGTTACATAAAATGACCGTTGAAGAACACCTTGCGTCCGCGCCATAAAAAGACTTTGGCGCTTACAGCTGTATAAATTATTACATTGATAAAATCATTAATATGTACAGAGGAATAAATAACTTAGGCTAAATTTTTCTATGGAAACATTATCGTCAATTGTTATTCTGTTTAGCAGGACGGGACTGTCTTGTTTTCTCCTGCCACCATTTCAACGTTTCCTCAAATTGCTCTCTATCTTCTGGAGTCACGTGAATATCTGGAAGTTCTCTTTTTAGATCTATTTCAGCATACTGTGAATTTTCAGCCAACCCATTATTTTCTTCCTTGAACTTGTACTGATTATGGCCAAGAATCAGGTTCGGATTAATCACTTCCAGAGGTAACACAGTCTCCGCTTCAAAACCAGGATGCATTGTATGCTGTAGAGTTTCGGCATATTTTACTTCGAAATCATTGTCATTAATTGGAACATCAGAATCATTACAGTAGTTCTGTTCTGGTATAACTGTGAACTGTTCGGCAGAATTGGGAAACGGAAAATGTCCATCAAGAAGGTGTGAGTTTATTTCGTCCTGGCAGAGAAGGTCTGAAGATGGGGTCAAAGGTTGTACACCATCTTCTTCTTCATAAAGATGAGGAGTCGACATCATGTGGAAGGTTTCAGAAGCTGGAAGATCTACGTATTGATGAGCTTTAAGTTGATGCAATGAACCATCCAATTCATCTTCGTCAATATCCTCATCTTCCAGTGCTGGTGAATTCAGTGAAAAGTAGCTCCTCTCTTGACTGTTTTCTCGTGGTGACGATGATGCTGGAGACGGAAATGATTCCATCGATGGTCGAGATAAATTTTCCTTGTCAGAATGGCCAATGTTTAACAGGCTTTCTAGATTCCTTATGTATTCCACTGCCATTCGTAAAGTTTCGACTTTACTGAGTTTTTTATTTGGTCCTCTGTTGGAGTTTGCATTCTCAAATGCTGCAGCTACTTCTTCGGGAATATGACGACGCAGTGCAGCGAAACCGTCGTTGACTTGTCGCACTCTGTTTCTTTCCCGCGCATTTCGTCTCGCTACCGCTAGAGGTGTTGGCGATCGCTGCACGTCTTCCCCTACATTCTCCTGAATTCGCGGGCGTTTGGCCAACACATTGGACTTGCTGGGCTCAGCGGCGCGCACTAATGACGTCACAGAAACCGTGTTCGGGGGAGATTGTACCTTTTGTTTTTTTCTCACTATAATAATTTCACGTCTAACACTTTGATTTGCATCGTTGTTTGTTATGTTCACAGAATTATTCACGGATTCTTGTAGCACCTGCATCTTGGCAAGCGGCGAGTTACGGAACACTACGACGCCAATGGAGCTCATTTTGGGGCGATGATTAGCTGATTTTACATGTTACGAATGTTTGTGTTAAATTGGTTTCGGATGGTTGGTTCGATGACGTCACGTAGGTTGTTTACGAGTAACTGTTTATGAGGATATCCGTATGTTTAGGTGGCGTCAGGGCGCCGTCCGCGACGGGAATGGCGCGTGCCGGTCGCTCGCACCTGGGGTGGCCCGCGGGGGGATCACAGGGGTAGGTACTTACATTTACTACTTGCACACATGGCTTTTCAAAGGGCAGGCCGGGGAAGCGTCCCGTTTCATTTTATAATCGGTAGCGGTAAACTTGTTATGTGCTATCGGTAAATGTCACGGCTGTTATATCTTACCTTAATATATAAATTGTAGGTTCCGTTATAAATGAGTAGTTGAACTATGTTATAGAATACCTAGTAATTAACCGTCTACTTGGTAGTGACCTGCGAGTTCATCGTTTCAATTCCCGACTGGAGCAAATTTTTAAGACGTATCTTTTATTCGAGTCATAGATGATATTTGTAATGAATGTGTTATTAATTTTATTTATGCCAGAATAGGAATTTTAAGCGTTTTTAGTGATGTTAAAAATATAAGGAACTAATAAAATGTCGACGTTAAAATAAGCGTAGAAAGTCATAAACAAATGATACTTCATTACGAATTAGTGAGGAGTTAGTGTTCAAGGTCAAAACATCTTATTTCATCTTAGGTACATCAAGCTCACTTAATGAAAGCCAGATGATTACATACAGAATATACATACAATCTTATTAAGATATCTTAAAATTGGCTACGGATTTAAAATCCCGCGGTATTGCCTACAGTCTCGGTAGACAATTCCTGTTACAAGTCATAAGCTTTGCTAGAATATTACAATATGCTTAGCCAAAGTTATCTAGCGTACTCCAGAAGAAAACAAAGCCGGAGGAAACAATCTCCTGGTACTCTTTTTAAACACTTTTTAAACCAGGTGTTGAAGGTTTTGAGCCTTAGACAAAATTAGCTAAGTTCTTTGACGATACCAATTGGATTTATATGCCCTCCAAAGCGTGGTACATTGTCTTAGCCATGACAATGAGTTTTAGCCAACCTAAACGAAGAACAGTGGCAACCACTCGTTACAAAATAATTTTACCATTTCATAATTATCAAATTATTTTAAAAGTATTTTAATTTAATTTTGTAAATGTGAGATATAGTCTCATGCTTTTTTATTAAAAAAAAATTAAGTTTGCATTTTCAATTACATGAAATTGGATATGTATAAATGAAGTCATTCTGATTTTTCCGTTATACTTAGTTAAATAGCAATGTGTTTTGACCGTGTGTATGTGTGTGTTCGCCCACGCCAGCTGCACCAACCTTTATCTTTTGTGCTGCGGCACGCGCCACTCTACTATTGTATCACCATTGTTAGTTATCACTGTGTTCTGATACACAGAAATAAACCTTATTCTCTAGGTCTTTAGACGAAAATCTTTTGACAAGTTCTATCAAAACTAAGATGTGAGTAGGAAAAATCATTTTAAAACTCCATCAAAAGGGTGCGATGAGTAGTAATGAGTGCGTATGAAATTTATTGTTGATTGTTTGAGTGAGAGTGAAAAAGTTTCACCACTGAGCTTAAAGCTCTTTCTTCTCAGCCGTTACTTACTATTTTGCTTACAGGTATTCTTGTTTTATTTCTAGTAACTGCCAAGTTAGGGAATCGCGCGCTTCGGAATATTTCATAATTAAAAGTTATTGCGCCAAAACTGTAATAGACGAATTAATATTGCAGACTTATTTGAAGATATTAATGTCCTCTTTAAAACTGCAGTACATTACTTTGCTCTATTGTCAATAATATAAGCAGCGTACGGGTTAAAATAATTATTCTGGTAGTTTTTACCCACTGAAGATATGTATTCTATAGCCTGTGTTGATCCGGAAGAATGTAGGAATTTTATGCAGAAAGAATTTGTCAAATTGGTCCAGTACTTTCGGCGCCTGTTTGCCTCAAACAAACAGTCAAATCTAGCCTCTGTATAATATGTGTAAACTGGCTGTGTCGAGCTGTTATTAATTTGAAGAAAAAACTTACTAAAGCTCCAAAAAATATAGAAAGCTCTCAAAAGAATTAATTTCTCATAATTTTGTAACATTTCTTTGAATGATCAGCTCCTACCGTACGTACCATGATGCCTATATATTCCAAAGACCTGCTTTTTTTAAAGTACTAAAATAACATTATTGCTTTATAATATTAGTATAGACCAGGAAATGTCCTCGCCTCGTTTCAGTATAACTATTTGTAATTTTTTTTAAATAATATTTCTAGCTGATAATCCAGTCAATACATAAGTGAAAACTGAATTCAAATCAGATCAGCCTTTTTTTATATATATATTTTTTTACATAATATAAGTTAATGCTTGACAACGATCCCACCTGATGGAAAGTGGTGATGATGTCTAAG
>DWJZ01001117.1:0-25376 GCA_018249125.1 Asbolis capucinus | reverse complement strand
AGAGATTTATAACGAAAGACCTTCTAAATGGAAGAAAACATCTGAATACGACGAATATGACGGAGACGTATCCTCCGCAGAAGACAAATATAAAATAGTACCAGAAAAAAGTACTTCTACAACCGTCAAGCCTACTCGTAAAAACTCAAAGAAAAAGAAAAACAAAACTGTGGGAAGTGGAAAACTGTCAGTGTTTAAAAATCCTCAGTTGTACATAGCTTATGACGACATAAATGATGAGACTACTACAACTGAACAAACAACAACGTCAAAGTCAACAGTTTCAGATTCAGTAGCAAAATCAGCAGAAATTGAAAACGTGCGTATATCACTAGTCCCTCAGGAAACCGATAGTAAGAATGGTGAACCAACGCTGTTCTATCCTAAGAGAAGGAAAAACAGACGTAAGCCCAAGACGAAAGCAGCCGACTCATTCGTAGCGGCAACTGCCTCTAAGAAACAGGAGACTGCTACAATTGCTGCTGCTGTTATTCCTGACCTGACAGCTCCAGATGCCGTAGCTGATGTAGCGCCTACTGCTGGTGACACAGCATTTTCAGCATCGTACACTGCACCCTCTGCATCCGATAGTTCACCGTTACAATCCGAATCTGGACCATCCGCCCCAACCGCCGTTGCAGCACCAA
Source organism: Asbolis capucinus (assembly GCA_018249125.1). Lineage (NCBI taxonomy): Eukaryota > Metazoa > Arthropoda > Insecta > Lepidoptera > Hesperiidae > Asbolis > Asbolis capucinus. The sequence continues at coordinate 24,729 of DWJZ01001117.1, read as the reverse complement.
CCGCACCAGATGCTGTAAAATCTGCGAGCGACAACCAACAAGCCGCCACCAATAAGGAAGAACATAAGCCTAAAGACTATTCATATGAAAGAGGTGAGTTCATTTTTACTGCCTATGTTCCGTTTATGAATCTTCATTCGTGTTATTTACACAACATAACAAAACATACAAGAGACAAGCAAACACCAAGTTCAATCAATCAATATTTTATACGCATCAATAATCGACAGTTCAAGAACTAAAGCCATTTTATTTTTCATCTAAATAAGCATAAAATTGAGGAAGTACTTAAAAATATTCCTTAATTTTTTAATTTAGCCTGACAGCATTTAAAATGATTTCCTTATTAATTAGGAGATTAACAAACGTTATACGTATAATCGTCTTTACAAAATCACTGTGATAGAAAATTATCGATGTGAAGTCACATATCCTACACCCAGCGAAAAAATCTTCTAATTAAACCTCGATTCTGAAATTAAAAAAAAAAACAAATGAATTCTTATTTTCTTAAATACGCCAGCAACGTATTCGAATAATAAATACCATAGTTACTGGCAATTCACAATCGGTAATATTGCCAAACCATTTTAATTTGCTAAAAACACTCTCGTAATTACAAGTCCCATTTATGAAAAGTGGCGCGATATGTGGCGTGTTTTTGCATGCTTGGGTATGAGAACTTGTAATTTGATTTGTATTTCATTCGGCTTATCGTTTAGCCGGCTTGTTTATCGACTGCCTTAATTAATGAGGCAAATAAGATCCTGGCTTTTTATTTCATGAACGGGATAAATGGTCCTGCTTACTTGTGGTAAGTAAACACCTCGGCTTATAGACATTATGCCAGGAGCGGTACCAACGCGGCATCAGCCCGGTTCTCGTTCTTTCTTCATTTAGTTAATGTTAAATCTGGCACCTGTGTGACTTATAATAGCAATGTGGAATCAGATATATGCGATATAGGAAGTTCGGTTTAATCTTGAGTAATAATCATATCATACTAATATTATAAATGCGAAAGTTTGTGAGGATGAATGGATGGATAAATATTTGTCACTCATTTAAGAAAAAGGCAGTAATCGGATCTAAGTGAAATTTAGCACAGAGATAGATCATAGTCTGGAATAACACACAGGGTACATTTTACCACCGTACCTACCACAAAGGGGAAGCTGCGGAAAGGAAAAGGAAAAACTAGTGATTAATAATTATTGCAATTGCGAGCTACAACAGGTAACTATATTGACGGCATATTTTGTTTTGTTTGTGGGGCGTAGAGCACAGCCGTTCAAAGTGCTTTTAATAAAACTTGTTTTTGTCTATTTGTAAATAATATATTATTTATTTATTTATTAAATCAGCATTCTCCACATCCAGCCAGGGTTGACTGGTGGACAATGCCATTAGGCTTTAAGTCTTGCCCTTTGTAACTTCTTGTAAGAGGTAACATAAGTATGAATCAATAAATAAAATAAATAAATAAATTAATTAGAACGGCTTAAACACCAATTACACTAATTAAATAAAAAATATACATAAAATAATCATTTAAAGTTAAAAGAATAATAATAACAAAAATAATTCACGAAATTAAATTAAACTAATTATAAATTGATGATGCGAATTATACATGTCAATAGATCTATTAAATGTCAATATATGTAGGTCTCATACATCATGTATTCACTTCAATAGTCCAGACGTTCCGACAAGTTCGTCTTCCACTGAAGCAAACTATGTCATACTGGTTTATGTTTCAACATGTCGACTCCAAAGAATTAAACAATTTATTTTTTTGACTTTCAAAATGAACATTCTATTGTCGAGAACATAATAGCATGCTGAAACCAAATACTAAGATGTTTTTTACTTAGCAGAAGTGCACAACCTTTATGCAAGCTGTTTATAAAAGATATTTTAAAGGTGTTATTTTTGAATTAGATTTTAATAAGATTCATAAATTAAACTAATTCTTGGGCATTCTTACAATTTTCTTTAATGGAAATCATATAATCGATACACAGAGCTACTTTTTAGTTATTCAAAAAAATTAACAAGTGTCAAAAGTTTTTTCTGACATATATTTATTGATAACATACTATGTTAGTATTTTATATAGTATTTTTACCTATGCAAAGATAATTGTGTCTAACTATCCTATACTGTCATAAGTATTGTGTATGATGATTCCTTCAACCGAAAAACCCTTATTATTCATACTCAGATTTTGTGAATTCCGCCTGCAGTAACGCGCAATATGTAGACTAATTAAATATATTTATATATATAAATTACATACATACTTATATAGATATTTACAGCCAGACACACACGATAAACATTCCAGCATATCACAGAAAAGTTTGACCTGGTTGGGAATCGAACCCACGGTATAGCAGTCAGGTTCACTAACCACTAGACCAACCGGCCTGTCTATTGAATCTTAATTGCTTAGTTGAATTGCTAGATGTTACATGAACAGTTAATAATAAAAACAATAAGTTCATTTAAACTTCATACCGCATGTGTAAAAATGCAAAGGAACTGAAGCTCGAGAAGAGTTGCACGCTTTATTGCATTCGCACTTCGCTCCGTATTGACGTGTGTCTACGACGAACAGAAAACGATACTTATTAGAATCTACTGAGACCGGGGTGACTTAAATGTTACGTAATAAATAATAGCGTTCATAGCCCGGCGGCTTGTTTCGATTGTAACCGATCGAATAAAATAAGTAACGCCCGCGCGGTCGGTAGGAGGATGTACTCGTACGTTGGTGGTTAAACATTTATTAGCGCTTCCGTGCTACGTAGGGCGCCTAAAGCCGTCCCGCTTTTATTGTTATTATATAACCATGTCGGGGACCTTTAGACGGCTTCAATATTTCTGAACCTTGAGTTTCTTTCTAAACTCTCCATCAATCCGCATTGAAGCAGAGTGGTGAAGTATACTCTAGGCCTCCTCAATATGAGGAGATAACCACGATCAGTATCGAGTTATCAATGGGTGCAAGCCATCTTTACTTCACGAAATTTAATTTTACTGTAAAAGGTGGTAATAACGTAACATTTACAATAAAATATGTACTTATTTAGTTTTAAGTTAACTAACGCCATCTATACAGACAATTAAAAAACATTGACCTGCATTATATCTACTCTACAGCATCTTTCACCACAAATTACAATACAATACACATTCGATTAACGAATGTTATGTATTATTTTGAGTATACCCTCGTTTTTGTTCGTTATTGGCGAGCGAGCGCGACCGCCGGCCCTAATGGTTGTACTCGACCCGCCATCATCGGTGCTCACAAATTTCGTTTGAGTAAAGTATTAGCAGTTTGTCGGTCGTTTTGCCGTATATTACTTTGTTATTTTTGTTGTATTAGTCAAATCATTTTGTGAACGTGAAGTTGGAGACAATTTGTGTTATAATGTGCACAAGATAAGAATTGACAACTCGGTGACATCGTAGGAGAAGACGCCACGCAACGGGATTGTGGTTGGTAGATTTGTTTTTAGTGGATAAATTGGTTAGTCTTTATGAATTGCCCAGAAAATTAATTCCGAACCCCTCTTATGAAATACATATTTTATCCACAGTATATTTCAGTTTTGCGATACGGATCAATTAAATAATTTTGTATTGTAGCGTAGCACCCACCGCTACCACCACCCGCCGCTGTAGTAATCCCTTAAATTAAATTTTATTATATATGAATATTTTAAACTCATCGGCTTGTAGTGCTGAAATTTAGTTAAGATATTTGGTAAATTTAGAAGATTTTCCTCAAAGGTAAATTTTTCATTTTGACAATTTTTATGAATATTTAATTTTTATCTACGTTTCAAGCACGTATTTTAATAGGTTTTAGGACAATTTTTTAAAGTAATCTCTTGTGACCGCTAAAGGTTGTGAGTTAACAGCTCGAAAAACTATGGTCAATTAATTTTGCGAAAGAGAAGTTTAAAACTAATCTTTTATTTCTATAAGACCTTTCAAATTTAGCGGCCGAGTGTCATTCAAACCTTTTGTCACGTTTTATGAATCTGTCACGTAATTTGAAAACGTACGGCTTTCATGTTTGTGACAAAGTTAATTTGATGTACATAAGACAAAATGTACGGACGCGTTGTTTGTCAAACAAGTTACGATTTAGACAATTTATTGATTTCTCAAAAATTTTAACTGTTTAACGTCGATTTCTTGAAGCGGAATTAAAACCGGATCTGAAAAGATTATAATTTTATTGTTTTACATATAAGTTAATGATTAACTACAGTCCCATCCGATGGTAAGTGGTGGCAAGTCTTTGATGGTAAAGCGCATTAACTTAGAACAAGCTTTTTCACTTTTGATTTCAAGAAGATACTTTTATTTCGGTTTGAGGTTAGTTATGTTAGCTTGGACAATACTGGTCACATGGTACGTACTCTGATAAAACTTAGTAGAAATAAGGACATGTAGTAACGTATTAACTCCTGGGCAGGACACATGACGCTCACGTGGATTTAACATGAGGTCACGAGTACTGGACAGCCTCGCTAAATTTAAAATTATAATTTAAAAATATGAAGTACTCAAATACAAAAACTGTAATAAAAATTTACTGTAATAAAAAGTTTACCAATATGTGTGGTGAATTCGCTTATGGAACAAGTAACACTAAAAAAGTAACCTTTTTCGTGAGCTTATTTCGTTACAACGAGATTCAAATCACAAATACTCTAGAGAAAATTTTCCTCGAATAAATCTTAAAAAAAACTTGATAACCAATAAAATGTGAACGTGTGGTTAATGTTGACTGGGTTAATTATGAATTTAGTAAATATAACTCATAATTTATACCCAAAATAAAAAGTATTCATCACATACCACACATATTTAAATGGAACCACACGACACCTTGAGGTAGAAAAGTCGTATTCATTTTACCGAAAATGAGTTTGAATACTTATTTTGGATTTTTCGCTCTATTGATTGGTCTGTGTGACGCTTTCAAATTCACAAATAAATGTTTTATACGGCCCAGATGACTTCACTCCTCAACAGAGTTTTTGTTGGAATCTTTGGGTAAGAACCAAAAAAAAATTACAACGACTTATAACTAGTCTGATTTAATAAAATGTGACAACGAAAATAATTATGGGGTGTACACACCATTTAAAAAAAATGGATCTTACGATCCACGCTTACATCTATACAAAGATGCTGACGACAAAGCAAGGTTTTTCATAGCAAAGAGCTTAAAAAACTAATCCAATTTAACAGTGTATGCCTATAAGAATGAAAGAAATATTAACAAAAACAAAAATGTTTTAAAATTTTTTGCTCGTCGTGAAGTATGGTTTATGGCTTTTACGACCTTTATAACCCAAGGTAGCGACATGCCAAGCACAAGCCTTCTAAAAAAATAATCATCAAAAATACACCGAATGAAAAAATACCAGTTACAATATACCATAAATAGACGTACCTCTTTATTTTCAAGTTGGTTCAATACAGTTATCGTCTAAACGCAACACAAAAAAATATAGTCCAGTTTTCCAGAAGGCTTACGCTTACAAGAAATATTCCCTCAGCACGAAAATCCCATTTATACCAACTTTAACAACAATAATTGCGATTAATTTATCGCTTGTATATCCATTATTAATACAGAATAAATACACCGTACGTTATTTTTATCATGCAGTTGTAAAATGGCACAGTGAGTCATGGTTATGCATAATGAGTATGAAAAAGAGTATTTGACTCTCCCCAGCGTGAGGTGAGGTCGGTCCCTATCACGTTATTGTCCGCCGTAACTAGGGTGCCCATACGGCTGGCATTGGGCGGGATTGTCCCGCTTTTAACAGTTTAAAAGTTTTGTGTCACTGTTGTTGAAGACTAAAATATCCCGCTTTTCCGGCTTTGGGCAGGATTGTCCCGTTATAGACGGGAGTGTCCCACTTTCAAACTATTTGTCCCGCTGTCATCAATGAAAATAAAAATGTCCCGCTTTTCCGCTTTTTTCCCACTTTTAAGCTGTTTCACCCTCTGTCTCCAGTGACAGTGAAAATATCGTACTTTTCTGGCTCGTAAGCTGTTCGTCCCGCTGTCCTTAGTGACGCAAAAAAATCGCGCAAAAAAAAATTACTCGTTTTTACAAACAAACCTTATTCGAGAAAAAAATCATACACACTTAGGTTATTTTGGAGCAAAGATGACAATTTCTCGAGGCAAGAACATTTATTTTACTTTGAAGCATGTAAGATGAGTTACTTTTTTACATATCATGAAAGCGTCCCTCTTAGACACAAATAAAATGGTCACATTAGCCATAACCCATTAGCGAAATGAGCAAAGTGAAAACTAAGCGAAAACACGTAATTCATTAATAATTATAAATGTAGTAAACGCTTACACATATCACACGATACCAAAATTATTGGGAAAAGATTTTTTTTTTCTTTGGACAACTCCCACACGGCCACCTGACCCTAAACTAAACGTTTGCTTGTACTATGGTGATCTGACAATTGAAAAACGTACATATATATTTCAGATACATACTTACATATATGTATACATATTTACACCCAGACACACAGCACAAACAGTCCTGCTAATCACAGAAAAGTTTGACGTGGTTGGGATCGAACCCATGACCTTCAGTGCAGCAGTCAGGTTCGCTAACCACTAGACCAACCGGCCTGTCGAAATAAAACGGAAGAGACCAGACTACCGTTGGAAATTTTCTTTGTTAAAAAGTTGAATCTATACTTATATCAAAAAGCTGATGTTTGTTTTTTGTTTTCTTTGAAAACGATAATGTTGTTGTTTTGGATAGTCCATTTACCAAGGAAGGCTATATAACATCAAGCTACGACCTATAGGGGCTGAGCATTAAGCAATGAAAAATGTTACAGAAACGAAAGAAATTGTTGTTTTACGCAGCATAACACGTTTTTTGACACAGCTAATGATATATACGTATGTATATTGTAAAAACACTTATATGCGCCTCGCGGTCATTTTGAGGTCCCTCCGAGTCACTTGAATTCTAAACTAATATTAAAGTTGGATGTGGTTCACATGGTGGACTATTGTCAGTAGGTATTATTAATTATTTATACGCTGTGCTGACAATCTACCACTTACCATCATGGGATCGTAATCATATGCTAAGTTATTATAAACAAGGTTTATTAATATATAAAAAAATACAACCTTTCATTATAGATCCATAATACAAAAGAAATAGACAAAATCTCATAAGTGTTTTGTTAGCCGTAGGGAAGTTTCCTTGTCGGAGTCAATCCTGAAAGTAGTGTCAGGTCATGCTTATCATAAAAATACTTGTCATCGGAAATAAATCAGTGTGCAAAATTACAGCTCAGTAATAAAAGAAAGTGGGTCTAATTAAGCTTGCAAGATTTGACCCGCAACAATCTAATATACAAACAAACTAACATAATGTACACTGCAGGTTAAAAAAATGTTGTAAAGAAATACCAACAAATTCCTTTTAAGAAAGTGAAACAAAATGCGAAAAGTGCGTTTCAAAATTTCCTAACAAAATTTAAATAAGCGAGACCGATGTCATTTTAAAGGTACTTAAGTATGGTGATTGATTAACAAGAGAAACTTGCTTAGTTTATAATTAATTCCAATATAATTGGTCTTAAATTCCTTAATAAATTGAATAATTCAATTCAATTGGTCTCACTACTGACCACGGGTTTTTTATGACTGAGGATCTCAGCGACAACGACTAGTGCCGATAGTTTTATGCGCCATCCGAAGCATAAATATTTTTTCGCGAGTATAGGACACCCATTTTTCACCGGCCAGCTCTTGCTGTATGCGAGCGAGGCTAGAAGCGCTTAAGAACTCATTCTTATCATTTAAGAATGGGATATTTAGCTCTCAACTTTAAAGTTAGGCTTCAAGGGTCCTTAGTCATTTTAACTGCGATGAATATTCAGTATTATGATATTGTTTCCTCAGTTGTACCCTGGTATCCATATTAAACATTAATCGTGGGTACCCGTTACTCTTAAAACTATTCAGACACGCTGATGTTCAGTTTAATTTGTTTACATTTATTAATAAATAGTCTACGTGTTATTTTAAAATCTATGCCTTGTGATAAATTTCATTCAGATCCGTTCAGTGATTGCGAGAAGAAGTAACAATCTGTCCTCACAAACTTTCGCATCACAATATTAGTAGAACGATCAGTTTGTCAACCTTAAGCAAACTCTATACAAAGAAGCAAGCAAGAAATCAGATGCTATGCTACACAATACAAGACAAAAAATTTATGTGTACAAGGTGAACGCGACCGTATACAAATAACTTAGGGTCGCTTTCCCTGTCCACACCCCCGCCATGACCTAGGGCACCACCAGAGTTCAATGACCGTGGAAAATCGATCGTCATCTTTCAATCATTCGTTGCTGCCATTAGATAGATATCTAACGCAATCTTGATGATGAGATTGGAGAGAAAGTATCCTTTAACGATTTGCCACAACTAATTTGAAATTAAATTGAAAGTGTTATTTGAATTCATGATCAACACTTAAATTAAACTTATCCGTGAGATTGGTTCGATAGTAATAAATCATAGTAAATAATCTTACAATATTATGTCGCATCTTACAATACCCGCAATAAATATATTGTTTTTTCAACTACCTGCATCGGATATAAATAATCTTGCTTTTGTTATTATCATTCTTATATATGTAAGTGTCTCTTACAATACCCACAATAATAACAATTTTTTTTTTTCAACTACCTGCATCGCATATAAAAAAACTTGCTTTTGTTATTGTTATTCTCATATGTGTCGATTGTCTTTTATGAGAAATAAAGTTCTAAACCACAATAACTACAAGAATATATTTTTTATTGGGAATAACTAAAGTAATGTTTTCTTAAGAACCGCTATCAGACCGACCATTTGTATCTTCAGTAAGGTAATAGCTGGCACGGTAGAAAGCTCTTCGATAACACTCAGTTAGCACTTCCGATGCTTGTGTTTGCCACTTATCCTTCCACCAGTCTACAATGGAACAGCATGGTGAAGTATGCCTTAAACCTCTTCTTCAGTAATGTGACCCATGCTCAGTTAAAGCTGTGACTCAACTCTAAGGAAAAGATGTAGTGTTTTTTCTATTCAATTAAATCATTTACTTGCAATAAATATTTACATAAAGATTTTGTACCATACATTGAGAATTTATAGATTAAATTTTTTTATTTCTAAATATTTGGATTTAAAATTTAAAACTAATTTTAATGCATTTCATTTCACGGATGGTACTATAGTTAATACTTATAAGTTTTGATCAAATATTTATTTATTCATGTAGGTACAAGTTAAGTACATAGTTAGGTACAGGTTAGCTTTTATTTATTTATTTATTACAATTCACCAACGGTAATTGCATCTTCACAGACAATAGCAAGGGATCTAATTAAATGAAACAATAAATATACTGACCACTTATAAGTGAATATCACATGCAAGAAGAAAATTAAAACTATAAAAAGAGAAAAACACCTTATACGAGAGATTGTACGTAAACACTGCTTATTTGTAAAAGAAATCCAGCAGACCTATGAATAAATATTGTAAGGAAATTAAATTAAGCGTGCACTTGGACGTAAATATTAATAAATATATAGCGCTTATTAATACACAAATTATGTAGAAAGCAACATAATTTTTGCGTAAATTGGATCGTTCGGCAATTGACTTTTAATTAAAGGAACGCAGAAAACGTACTTATCTATGATTCAAATTACAAATATACCTCGACCACGATACGAAAAAAATTTGACATACAAACGTGACAGGTTTGTTTGGTAAATATTTGGTAAATAATCTAGTACTCATACTTAACAGGCTGAATGTAGTAGAATTTTGCCTTCGCGAACTTCAAACTTAGAACTTTTGGAGTGTTTTTAATTGAATTCAATACACTATAGTCTCAGAAAATTTATTTAAAGACGCAAATTCAAAACACTAGTTCACAATAGTTTAAGACACTACTTTCTCTGCACTATAGTATGTTTACACACTAGTTTACACACACTAAGTGTCAACGAGCTACTGACAAGTCGACTTAAAATCGTACTATCTTCTCTTGGAAATCTATTCGACGGTATGTAAAACCACGAGCAGCCCTGCCGCGAAATAATGGTATTATTTTTACGTATTTGCGATGTAAAGTAATTGCTGTGATAGGGATGTGCCATGGATGGTATAACATTGTTTTTTTATAACATTTAAGAACCAATAACTCACTTAGATACTCAAAATTTAACAATACAAAGACCCTACATCAATTATGATATTATTATCTGTAATTACGTTACAGGATTTCCTTGTGAAAATAATTATTTTAAACTTTGATTTACTACTGAGTCCGGGTATCCGTAATAATTTTATCAAAAATGTATAACTGAGAATAAAATTAATATTACTAGCTGACTAACTGTAATATTTGAGTGTTATCGGAGGCCATAGTAAGGAAACACCTTTTGGAGCCACAAGCCGGTTTTATTTCACTAGCATCTTGCGGGTGGGTTGACAACTATCATTTTAACTATCCACATAACTAACTAACATACAATAATCATCCGTTCCCCTTATTAACATAGTATTTTCCAGTATTCCCTATGATACTAATTCTATACATAACCTATACATAACACGTATACTATTTAAGGCTCATTTTTCTGTCTACCATTGAGAGGCGGATCGTAATTTTGTTGGGCCCAGGGCTAAGATTACTCTGAGGCCTATTTACTACACAGCTAATAGTAATTCTGTCAAGAAACTAACTAAAATCTATGATGTATATAATTCATGGTTAACTAAATGAGCTATTTATCATTTTATCTACTATTATCGACTATTGCTTTTAATAGTCGCGGGTGGGGCCCTTTTTATGAGGCCCTGGATTGACGTTCAAAAAGCCCTTAGGTAGATCCCCTGCTATCAGTAGGTAACAATTTGCATTATGTTCATTTAAATAAATAATTAAAAATATATTTCATTGCCATTCTAAAGTAATCCTTTGATACAACAATTTAGGGTCGAATTTCGGACGCAGTATTTTGTATTTTGTACTATTTTTATACTAGTTTTACGCGTCAAATTGTCCCATCACTAGTTCAATTCACTTAAAACTTACGTCGTTTCCAATACTCGAGTGACGTACAATCTACTTGATTAATTTAATTAGATAAACTGTGTATATCATCAGCTTGACCTAAATGCTTCAACGTAATGGATCCCATCATTATCACTTGCGAATAATTTGGATAAACGACATGACTATAGACGACACGAGTATATATAGACTGTAGACGATATACATATATAGACTATAGACGAGACTGCCCTCGCTTCGCCCTCACTATAGTTGACGCTCATAGACTGAGTTTTTTTATACATATCGTTTTTATTTGTGAACCAATTCAAATTAAAAACATAAACCTTAACCTAATGTATCTGCGATCACCACATTCAAATCGGTTCAACTAACAAATATATAACTAAGAACCCTTTTTATTGTAGGACATTTAAGGATTGCAGTGTGTGCGTATTTTTGTGCGTGTGTTTGTGTAGTCGATGTATCCGGGCTCAGTAAGTAATTTAATATCGGAAAGAAATAATCGGATTAATATTTTGCCGGAAAACTTTGAGATTATATAGAAAATGTATTTCTAAAAGAGGAACAATGACGGTTCCAATAATAGTTTGTTATAATTTATTTATTTATTCCTTACTGAACCGTACATTTTGCAACAAAAAGCGGACTTAATGCTAAAAGCATTCTCTGCCAGTCAACCTTAGAGCAGTAAGAAAACGAAGAAGACGGTAGCATTAAGGATAAAAAAAATTAAATAATTGTGGAATTATTATTAAATTATTATTATTTATATGATACAAATATATATATATGTATATACCCAAATACCAAATCCCCAACCCATACCCAAAATCAGTTTTATTGATATCAAAAACATTATCAGAGTAAAGTCCTACTAATGTGATAATTTTTTTCAAGTTAAAACTACTGAAAGGATCTTAATGAATTTTTCACCGAGTTAAATTGTACTTAGGAATAACATATAGGTTTTTTATCAACGTACCACGAGCAACTACCACGAGCAAAGCCACGGGCAGAAAGTAGTTGTTTATAAAGTTTCATGTAGCGATAAACACAACTACCCTCAGTGGGCGGTAGTGAAACAATCTGGTTCCAGGATGCTCTGTAACTGCCTAATAAATCTCAAGGAAACCGACTGCCTGTGTGGGGGCCGCCTCTGGAACGAGGCTTGAATTACACTTGAGATCGTTGTAAAACATTTTACAACGCTCATTTTTATAGTTTTATGACAGTAAAGTATGACGTTGTCAACATTTTACACCATATTTTTATCAAATGAACAACATTCGAACATTATTTTATATCATAAGTAGGGTACTTTATAATTTTGTGATTCGTCCAATGTTATCTACCTCTTTCTTATTTCTAACCTTCCTCTATGATACTTGTCATATCTTATTTTCCTCTCCACCAATTCGCACTGAAGTAAAGAATGGCGTGCCACAACATTTTGGTCACGGTGTCACCGATCACAAAAGTCATTATAAACTCCGAAAATTTGTATATGATTTAGTAAGGAAAATGCAGTACAAGGTCAAAATACTTTGATGCCGCGTCTAAGTCTCAATATGTATTTCTTAACTCTAAGCGTTTGTACCGAGGAGAGACCGGTGCTCTATAGATGATCATTACATATTTGAAACCAAAAAACCTCTCACTCTCCTTCTTCAGTATTCAATTTGGAGTTTCTACTTGATCGTTGATATAATATTTGAAATGTTGCTTATTGATTTGAACGACGCTCTGCTCGTAAACTCTTTGAAGAAAGTACACATCTTCTTATATACATATGTATATATATAAACAATATGGTTTGTGAGCTGGTTTGTCCTTTATAGACTCTGAAATGGTAAGAAATTGAGAATTGATGTCTTTAGCAACTGAAATGTTCAGAATTATCTGGAATTGGTTTTGGTACCAAAATTATATCAATCGGAAACATGGTTGATGCTTACGCGCGCCGGGTACAGCTAGTGCTTTATAAAAGTTCCTTTTTACTGCACTCAGCACTCAGCTTTGCTCTATATTCTAATACTAAAAATTAAGTATGCTGCGAATTCAGTTATCTGCCGGACTGCACGAAATTTTAATATGTGTTTATCAATGGGGATATCTCCCTGTAGGCGAGGTGTGATGCCTGGGGAGCGGCCGAGCTCCGACAGTTGTTGATCGGAACTTGTATATATGCTAACAATGCAGAAAACTCCAGTAGCGTGATTCAGCTCTCGCCGTGACGTCATTGTATGACGTGTTGTGCGATGTCGGCACGTGTTACTCGAGTCTAGATATTTTTAATTCAAACACATATCAACTCAAAATTAAAAAAAAATCACCATTTCTAACTAAAATAACTATTTTTACACCGCACACACAAACAGACTGACTCACCATAACTGACTAACACTGACACGAATTCCACTAACACAACTTGTTCACTGTATTTAAAATATTATCAGCGTAATTAATTTTGGCAATAATATTAATTTTAGTTTTAATCGTAAGTAAATAGCTGATGGATTATTACATAAATAAATATTATCCGCGCATCGAAAATGTAATGGCGGGTGAAAAAAAACAATCAATAGAGAAATTCGATATAAATTAGGAAATAGATAACTTGCGCCTGTTGCGTGTCTTAAGCAAATATTTAACCAACACGAACAGAACTCCTTGGGGGTTTCTTGCCGCTTCTGTTCCAAGATCCCTCCCCATAGCATTAATTGAATATTAGTATTAATTTGAATCTTCATCAATAAAGACATCTTAATTGAGTTAATGCTCTTTATCGCAAATAAAATAAATGAAATATAAATATGTGGCTTATGAGTCGTATATAGATGCAGCTCGGGTATTTTTAATTTTCTTCCGTTTACATAAAATTAACTAAGATTTCTTTGTTCCAACTTACTGAATACTACAAAAGGTGAATAAAAAAGACCCAGAATATATTATTTTAATGTCTTGAATAAATATGTTTGTAAACTAATATATTTTATGATAATTTGAATGCAGGCGGGTACTCGTAACATGTTCGTATCGTTATAATATTAAACGGATCATGTGTTCCCATTTGCATTACAAAAAAATAAATTTTATTCATTTATTATTGTGCACGTTAGTTAATTAGTGTGTAATAGCCTGCAGTCGGGAGGTGAAAGGAAACCCAAAATTTTAACTTAAACATAATTTATTAATATTTAAAAACCTACATTTCTATAAAATGGTGACAACTGCTCGAAGTTTGAGACAAAAGTACCGTGAGAATGATACTTTGTGTGGGGAAGATGCATATTACAAATTTATTTGCGTTGCGACACATTTCACGGCACAGGGCCGTACTTCACACAGGGCCATATTTGAAGTACCCATAACATGCAACTACAACTCAAATAATGTCAACATTAACACATAAAAAACATAACTTAAATAAACGGTACAGTATAAAAACTTATAACTAAGTTACAACCTTAAACTTAGTGTTTACATAGTAAAGATACAACTCATACAATAACTACAAGAACATGAAGTATTAACGACAACTACATCGAGACTAATACTGTTTATAAGGAATGGTCGGTGGAGTGTCTATTCTTGAATATTTGTACACAATTTTTATTTCGAAACAAATTATTATAAGAAGCGAGTTCCGTCTGAATTGTACAAATCAAATTGAATATCTACCTCATTACTACTACTCGTGTTAATAAATATTTTCTTCTACTGCTAGCGATGAAAGAGTAAAGCTATCGATAAGATATAGCTTCCGCCAAGCGTCCGTAATCTCTTTTCTGTTAATATAAATAGCCAAAATATAGGCATCAAAACTGATTTTCCATTAACTGATAACATAATTGAGTATTGAGCATTTATTGTCAGCTGATGAAGTGAATATGACAGATTAGTCGATGATACGATAATGGTATGATTGTCAAATTACAACTACATGAGCAAATGTTTCCGATGGACGTTGAAGTAGGTATTGCCATTTACTATCCATTCCGCAGCCCGCTGATCTTGAAATACATATAGCTATTTGTTTTCCAAATCGACTGTTATTAGCTCATTCTATGTAAATAAACTGAATATATATCGCTGACCAGCTGTACCCGGCCTGTGTTGCTACGCATCGTAAACCATGTGTCCTTTCGATATAATTTTGGCACCTAAACCTATTCAGGGGTACTTTGAACAAAGTTGTTCAAGACATTAGTGGTCTGTCTCCTACCATTTAAGAGTCTAAAAAGTACAAACAAACAAATATTTATTTTTATATGTATAAGTATTTATATATAGTTTCTCGCTCGTAGTGAGACGGTCTCCTTTTTAGACTGAGGTCTTATTGCATTATAACCAACTTCTTCAGAAGGCTTCACAAGAAATAAATATGCAAAATGCGTCACAGCAAATGAAATAGAGTGGCAGCCGCTAGCCACTCCGTCCAGGCTTCTGCATATTGCAATCTCTTCTTATTTGCATTTGTTTCAAATTCAACGAAATTACTGCTTCTTTATATAAATTTGAAAAATATTTTTATACTTCAATTACTTAAAAAAGTTTACATACAATTACATTGTAAAATAGTTTACATACAAGCCTCTCATAGTCCGGGGTCCCCGATACGTTGTTTCCACATTATTAATATCAAGCAAATTATTCTTGATCGGCTGTAAGTGGATATGACCTTCAACTTTTCTTTTGCAACAGTATTTTTTAATGAATACAATGTCGATCCAATTAAAGTGGAACTATATAATAAGTACTTTTGAATAATAAAACAATCATTTAAGTACCCTGTAAAAAGTTAACGTCAGTGACGTGATATTTATTAAAACTAGCTGTACCCGGCGCGCGTTGACACACAACAACTCCTCACCCATGTGTCCGATCCATATCATATTAGTACCAAAACATTTTCTTGAGAAATCTAAACAAGATACAAAAGAGATCGGTGCTCTATCTCCTACCATTTCAGGGTCAAACAAACGAATGAAATGAAACAAACGAATGAAATTAATTCCATTAGTAATATCGTAGATATACTCAAAACAGACCGTTTATGTTAATTAAAAAGAAACTGTTGATTTTGCAGATAAACAAAATCCTACGGCCAGTGACTTTTGAGATCGACAACCCCGGATCTCTCTGTTCTTCTCGAAATTCAAGTTTATTTATAACTTGAATATCAGTTAATAAAAGTATAAAAATAAGATTTTTACCGCTGCTTGTTTTTGGAAGTACAAAAGTTTGTTGATAACGTGATATGACTTTCAAATTGTTTGCAAAACTAACATAAATTTATTTTAATTTCTTATATCTTCTACAATTATTTCATCTCATTTTATGGCATCTTATCTACTCACACTATCTCACAATTTCATTTAATTGTACGCAATTTAATCTTAACTTTCCGGTTTGCAGGTTTCTTTTAATAGTTTCATATTTTTTCTTTACTTTAAATTCATTGCAAGCCTTAATTGTTCCACTGCTGAGCTTGGTCCTCTTCTCATAATATGAGCATACTGGCCAAGTACGACTCAGTAAACATCACACACACTGAGAAGTTTTAACACTCAGTAATGCTTTCCTGATGAAAAAATCATGATACACGCAGGATTCGAATCACAAAACTCCCATTCGAGACACCGCCTTTCAAACTTTTAGGCTATCACTACTGTCCTTAATGTATATATGTATGTATATTGTATTAATTTATATAATTTTATCCAGGTATTGGTCGAGACACACACTCAGAACACTCCGAGGAACACCATGAAGGTGGAAAGAAAGCATATGAGGTGAGTTTGCATTGTATTTATAAAAATAATTTGAGAACATAACTCCTAGTAAGACAGCTTTCGGGCACCGCTACTTGGAAAAGGAGTACAAACAAATTAATCTTATACTGTTGAATTACGGTTGAATTTCACGAAATTCAGTTGAGTGGTCTTTTATGAGGCATGTTACCTAAATGAAAATATGTTATTATTTACAAACGATAACATTACAGCCCGTAGCAACCCACGATGTTAAACTTACACGAAACACGAACTTAAAAACGACATCTCTTAAAGTCAAATTCTAGCAAAATTAACTCATTAATCATTCGCTTATTAAAAGGATACCGTGGGTCACACCGACCCTTATACATCTTGACATCGAAAACGATTCGAAAAGACATCAGATGTTAAATTGTCCGGATATCCACCCTGACAGGCTACCCCGCGGCAGGGTACGGACGACACGCGTCACGTCATCTTTGAGTGGCGTGCCGCGAAAGATGGGAATAAATTGGCATTGTCTGTGCTTTCGTTCGAATATAATGCAGATGTCTTAGACTAGACTAAATAGGCTTATTCTAAGTTATTGTATTCACCATCATACACGGCCATACGACCCTCAAACTAAGCTGGTTAGTACTATTTTTGTTAAAGATCTGATGGACATTAAGTTATTTTTTAAATATACAATACCCAGGCATAGAACAAATATTCCTGTTCATCATAAAAAAATTGCCTGAGGTGGGACTCGAACCCTCGGGCTGAGCAACTTAGGTTGAGTAACCACTACACCCAAGCCAGTCAAGTCATAAAATGACTATTGTCATAAAAACATAATTGCGTCCAACAAGAACAGAAATGTAAATCTAAAAAGGGTTTTTAAAATAATGTAGCCTCTTTTGAGCTTTCAAAAAGCTTCTCGTCACTTTTAAATTTCTATCAGGAAATTTTAATGGATTTTTAACTACGCACAGAACTTCACTTCATGACTTTTGCATGAAATTTTAACGGAGCTTGGAAATTATGATACAATTTTTATTAATTCAGTCAGAGAATTGAATAAGCGGCCAAATGTGAGAGATAAAATTATAAAAATATACAATCATGAAATATTTAACAGCAATTTTTTCTTTCTAAGCTATATATATTATATATATATATGAAATGAATGTTTGTATATTTCTTTGTCCTTTATATACTCTGAAATGGTAGAAGATAGAACACCAATGCCTTTAGCAACTCTATTCAGAATTCTCTTGAATAGGTTTTAGTACTAAAATTATACCAATCGGACACATTTTATTAGTAAATGAGTAAGAACGCGAGCCGGGTACACTCTTAATATATATTCATAACCTCCAATAATGCATCAGTATATCCCACGGCTAGTGTGGGAATACAGGTCAAAAACCACCCCAAATATGTACTTAAAAAAATTGCCTATTAAAGTTTTAAGTTAGCACAACCTTGGAATCGAGTGGTTGGTTGTTTGTTTTTTTATGTCACTTGACACAATAAATGAGACGGGTTTCATAATTGTTTTGTGCTACATTTCTTACTAAAAACCTAATTTTAATTTCTCCTAAATATCTTGAGTACAGTCACCAAACTATAGATATATAATATGTTTTAATATTGACATCTTTGGCGCTATAGAGTACAAAGTAAGAATTCCAAACAGGATAACCATTGCCTAACTAAATGTTACCGAAATAGGATCCTCAAATTCATCGTCACGTTTCCGATAAAAAATAAATCTCTTTTCTCGTAAAATTTTACGAGTTTCGTGTTACTGCCGATCTGTATGAAAAAACTGTGAATGTACTTCGATGTTGTTATTATATGAAGGTTATGAAGAAGTCAAAGCCTCAATATTTATTGCATCATCCATAATTTAATACGTGAAGCAAACACTCTGTACCCCTTTTTACAAAAAATATACAGACGGAGGACTATGAAATTTCGCACAGTTAAAGTTTTGGCGGAGAAGGAGTGCAGCAAGCTATTATTTTATATAAAAATGCAATTGAGATACATTAAACAATAAAATAAGAACATGACATACTTACATAAATTTGACATACATTGGCGTTTGACAATATTACCATTGACAATGATAATTTATTTTTAATTCCATTTAAGTTTCATTCTAAATGTTCGTAATTAGTGTTGGCATTTTTTTCTTATAAACGTTTAAAATCATAAAAAAATCATCGCTCTAAAATCTTTTCGACTTAATTACATTTTCGTTGGGTACCTACGTATAACTTTGATGTGTGATAATAAACAATTGACAAATGATTTCCCGCCAATTTTGTATTTTATTAATTATTTCATTATTAAGAAGGTCGTAACATTTCAAAAATATAACATTCGAAATTCAAATAGTTACGATTAGCTAGAAGTGCAAAACTTTTAGTGTGCCCCATGTATTCGTAAGTGTTTTTAAAATGAAATAAATGATTTTGTCTTTGACATTGAATTTCAACCACAGACAAGATCTCCAGTAGAAATGAATAGCACACTTAACATAAGCCAAAATATGTATATTATGATTGTTAAATATGTAAGATATGTTGATCTAAAACTGGTTATTGATTTTATAACCCGAAGTCACTGATAGAAACCAATCTGCAACACACAACAGCAGCATACAATACACTTCTATAATAGTGGCAATAACATACATTTAAGCGTAAGTGCCAATTATAGCCGTGACCAATATTTTTAATGCATTATATGAGTTGTCTTAACTGTTAAGTATAAAATAGATAAAGATGTTTATCACAACTTTCAACTGTGTTTGTTTGTTTCGTGGGCACTTTCTAATATTTAAAGTTACTTTGTCTATCCGTCTGTAACCTTTTCACACCAAAACAACTCAACCAATTTTTATGAAACTTGGTTCAAATCTAAAATGGAACTTGAAGAAGAACGTATTTTTTTTGCGAAAATGGTCTTGAAGCGGTTGATATAGGGGATGAAAGTTTTTATCAGAAATATAAATATAACACTTTGTATTCATACACTAGACGCGGTTTTGACTGAGGCAGGTGAAGGGGGGTGGGTGGATGCGGACAAAAAAAAAACGCAGAAAAGTCGCAGAAAAAAAATTAATATCCTCATATTGTGATCTTCTCACTGCGCCGGTCCGAGGAACGCGATTTTCCTACTTTTATAATGCGTTGCGAAAGGTAATAGAACAATTTCCCTGCGTCGGTGTTGCCGCCTACGCCCACTCCCACACTTAAAGACTCCCGTCTTTAAGAGAAGAGTGAAAAGACATTTAGTAACTTAATATGGCCAACATCTTAGAAATTATCGCCACTTACTACTAGGTGGAGTTGCTGTAGATAACTTATTTTAAGTGCAAGTGGAATAAACCAGAAGAAAACACCTGTGAATAAGACATAAAAGACCTATTGCTAAAACCTGTTAATGGTCTACTCCTCAGTACAGGGATCTCATAATCTCATCTCGTCTCAGGACCTATGTTCCACTACTACAGTATACTCCACTACGCTTCACATGTGGAATTGAGAGTGTGACCCCTAGAGTCTACCAACGTATGTGTTGGAAATATTTGTGCAGTTATTTGTTTGTTCTTTGCATGACTCCGAAAACCATAGAACTGTCAGATTATTGCTCAATTTGTGGAGAGGTTTTAGGCATTGTACATTTTAAAGATCCAGTAGATCAGGAGATTTACTGAAATGCAGAAACGGTTTTTCACTTTTTCAGTATGATAAGTATTTACTAAAGGCAAAGGAATATTTCTACAGGAATTAAAGATCATTACGTAATGCGTTGTTGTACAGAACAAACTCTACATCATCAGTTATTAATATTATAAATATTTTGTTGGGAATATGTCATAACCCCTAAAAAGTCATAAACCCAAATTTACAGGACGAGCAAAAAACTAAATTTTAAAAATATTTTTGTTAATATTTTTTTCATTGTTATAGGTATTTTTTATGCCCTTTGCAATGGAAAATCTTATTTTATTGTCTTTGTCAGCATCCTTGTTTAAAAAGAAATCGATTTTCACACCATACAATCCAACAAAAACTCTGTTTTTGAAAGCGTCTCACAGACCAACCAAAAAACCGAAACATTCTGAATAAGACTACATTCATAACTAATTTTTATTATATTAGTTTATACGAGCTTTCTACCCTACTAGGTGTCAATGTAATAAAATATCTCAGATAGAAACTTATTTAAAGAGTCATAATTTAATTCAATTATAGAAGATAATTGAGAACAGAAAGTACAACTTTTGAACTTTTAACCAGTTTTTAAACAACCGTATACGGGTAACATAATTAAAACTTTTATATGAACTGTACATGATCATGTCTCATCTGGGAATTAACCTTATTAGTGATTTAATGATGTCCTTACACATACGGCAAGGAGTCGAGGGATTAAATATTATTTTGAACAAGGTACGCAACGTAATCTAATGTTAGTGAACATTCTCATTTCTAAATGTATTATTTGTATTCTTGTATAATTAGTATTACGTTTTAAACGGCGTAACTAATTATAATTATTTACATAATTAATGAAATATTATTAATTATAAATCTAAATATACTGACTGACTGACATATGTAGTGATCTATCAACGCACAGCCCAAACCACTGGAGAAATCGGGCTGAAAGTTGGCATGCAGGTAGATGTTATGACGTAGGCATCCGCTAAGAAAGGATCTTAATAAATTCTACCCCCAAGGGGATAAAATAGGGGATGAAAATTTGTATGAAACTTTGTCAATTTTAAACCAATCGGCCTGAGACTTTGCATGTATAAAGCTACTATGACGTAGGCAGCCCCCAAGAAAGGATTTTGATAAATTCCACCCCATAATTTATAATAATACTTCTCAACGTGAGCTAGTCCCAGAGCTAGTTTATAAATTCCGAATCGAGTGTCAAACGATAACTTTTATACCGAACATGAACGTAATACGGAACAGATCTGTATCTAAAATGAAATTGCTATCTGATTTACTGTTTTGACGTTTTAGAATTCAAATAGAAATCGAAATTTTATCGATTATAAATCATTCGCGTATGTAATGAAATTTTGGGTGATTAATGTATATTTTACTGTTATTATTCCGCGGCTTTGTCTGCCTGGTGTATTGATAAGAGTTCCCTATGTGGTGTTATAATCCAGGACATCATCTAGGAATCCAGGATACTGATTTCGTTTTTTTTTATATATTATAAGCCACACTGACCTTATAGTAAGTAATCACTGCTGCCCATGAACATTGGTAACTAAAAACGCATCACCAATGCATTGCCGGCTAAGGACTCACTTCTTCAAGGTGCCCATGTCATAACCATCAGGGAACACCAATGTAGGGAGTTACAACGTTCAAATTCTTCTTTTTTGGAGTCGGTTAAATGCACTTGCACAATAGCACCGGTCAATATATCCCTAACAGTCACGACAAAAATTGAGTGCTTTTGTACTTCGAAAGACACGTAAAACCGAGTGGAGGCCGCGGGGTAGGCCTAGGCCTTTTAGTTACAAGGAGAGATTAATAGTTTGAAGCCACACGTTCTCCTTTGACATCCTTAGAAATTAGACACAAAATGACATGAATAATAACTATACACATAATTACCATCAACATTCAGATACTCAGAACGAGGTAAATAATATATTGCGACTTATACAAGAAAATATAAGTAACGTCACTTTTTCCAAAGCTGGTAGCCCACACTATCCCCCCACCCCCGAAGAACAGACAATATTTTTTTTGTATATTGATAAAATTATTTCAACAATGGTACGACACCTATCATCTTTCTCCATATCCACCCAGGGTTGACTGGTGGACAATGCCATTAGATATTCAGTTTTATCCTTTGTATCTTCTATTAAGAGATGACATAAACATAAATTAATTAATTAATTAATGAAAAATATATTGTAATGGAACCTATTACACTAAATAACTTCAATTATATTAGAAAAAGTAAAGGCGAGCGCTGTCGGTAGGTCGGTGGGTGACCGCTAGTGGTACATTCTCACGGGCGTCCCTGTGCATCGGAGGGAACGTAAAGCCGACGGTTTCAGTTGTTATCGTTAGACAGACATCGTTAAGCCATGTTGGAGGCCTTGCTGCGATATAAAAACTTCCGACACTGATTGACCCTGGACCCTCCACCGTGGCCACTAGTGTGGTGGAAGCTACTAGACCTCCTTAATAAGAAAAACCCGTGCTCAGTAGTGGGCCATCAACAGCTTGAAGCCAAATTACAGTAATATTCTCTTTTTGTAAAATTCAATTTAACCCACAACATAAAATTTCGAATTTATATAATTTGTGTTTGTGCGCGTAGTTTGTTATATTATTTTACACTTGCAATTCAGCTGATATTGCATTTCAGTGTAAATTATAATAATGCTCTATATTTCCTTCATTAATTATGTAATCGTTAAAATATAACAGTGTCAAAGTCGCCCAACTATAACTACCTACGGTTTACCCCAAGGTTCAATACTGGGTCCGCTTCTATTCCTAATATACATTTGTATATTAACGACATTAGTAAACTTGGTCTTAAAGGCGAAATTTCATTATACGCGGATGACACAAGTCTCTTTTACTTTAGTCATTCTGTAGGATCTATAATTTACATTCAAAAAGATTAAGACATACTAAATAGATGGTTCGAGTCAAATTCACTAACTATTAATACCGATAAAACTAATTTCGTAACATTTGCCGCAAAAAATTAAATAATACCCGATAATATAACATTAAAAATTAATAATACACAAATCGAACGAAAGACCCAAGAAAAATATCTTGGGTTAGTATTAGATAAATATCTTAGCTGGAAATATCATATAGAAGCTATAAAACATAAGCTAATGTCACTAACAGGTATGCTATTTAGTAAAAAAAAAAGCTATTCCACGAAAAGTTCGATTTATTATATACAACACGTTAGTTAAGCCGCACATACATTATTTAGTTAAAATTTAGGGAACAGCACCGAGAACTACTTTAGATATGATACAAAAGCACAAAATAAACTAATAAAAATTTTATTTAACTACAGTTTCAAATACAATAATTTAATTTAAAAAAATATAATTTTATTTGTAAGGTACAAAATGTTATAATTATTAATGAAAGAGCTCTCTTACTGAATAAAGTAACTTCATCCTTAATTGGTATTTAATTACGCCCATCAAATACCCAAACTTTTTTTTCTCCTTGTGTTATGTTTTATTCATAAAATTCTCGACAGTTAACAAAATGGAAACTGAAGGATTTGATTACGAGATTTTTAAAAAACTACCGTTGAAAATTGAGAGGATTTTTTAAATTAATTGGTGAAATATCGAAAAATTTACTTGAAAATTCCGTTTAGTGCACTTTCAATCTGAATCAGAATTCGGTGGGTTTATGTAAAGGGGAATTTAGAACTGAAATAAGAAATTTTTAGTAAGTTTATCATTATTTTTTTAAATAAAAAATAATATATGGAATTGTCATCACGGATATGACGTTTTCGAAGAAATTATCTTCATGAGAAACATCAGTCAAGTTGAGGAAGTAACTATTTTACAGACAAGAAAATGCCCTCGCTTCGCTTCGGAAGAACCAGTTACAAGAAAATTTAAACACTTAGACATATATTTATTTGTAGATATTGATAACTTCTATAAGACTGTAGTACATCACTTTGCTCTATTGTCAATCATTTCCGCAGTGTACGCGATATAAGGAT
>DWJZ01001116.1:0-25379 GCA_018249125.1 Asbolis capucinus | reverse complement strand
TTTGTAATCAGGTGAAATCAAGTAAACTTCATGAATGGCCCACTACCTAGCTTTCCTGATACTGAGGATGCCTGGAGCATAATTCATGATAAACCAAAATTATCTTCGCTAATTACACCCTGACTCTATTATTTACGCGATTTACGATCATTAACTTTGTATTAATAGGCAATTGTAAAATATTGTAACCAGTTTCGCTATAATAAATTTAAAATGCTTGTATTTTTCCTACTATTGACAGTAGAATACTATTATTATAGGTGTGCAAGGTTGGCAGAGTTGAAACTTAGCCAGAACAAAGTTCGTTTGACATAGCTCGGTTCACTAAAAGAAGTATTTCAAGTAATAAAATGCTTATATCTTCATAATGTTGTTCATAATTGTTGATATCAAAAAAATACCATCGTGTTTCCCTGTTACAATGCTGTGTCTGTATATAATAATAATTACTAATGACATAATAAAAAAACTGATAGTTTTAATCAGAAATTGCAATAGGAATGTATGTGATTCCACCGACCGACGACCGCAAATAAAGAACATCATACATCTTCTATCTAGAGACTCCTTTGAGTCTTAGCTAAGTGTAATACATAGAAAACACATACATAGAAAATAGCTAAAAATTGCAAGTCTCCTATTTCAAAGCTTCATCTTTATAATATGAATGACCAAGAGCATGAATACTGTACCTCGGCCTCGATTCGAAAAGAATGTTTACCCTACAATCTTGTATCTATATCAGAAAATGTATATCACCGAGACCTAGGTATCTCTTAACGCTGTATTATCTTCACATTTTCTATTATATTCTTATCTAATCACACACACACATCAATTTCCATTTTTATTGCATCAATCTTTTCTCATGTAAACAGTTACGGCAGGCATTTAAAATATGTATTAAATAAGTATGTGTGACGATATAACAAACGTATAGTTGAAGAATAGGTTAATAAAAGCATGATAAAAAAGTATAAAAAGTCATCTACAAATGAAACGTGTAGCATTAACATTGTTTTGGACGTAGACTTAAGCTTGTGGATCTTCTTTCGTTCTTGTTTGTTTCCGCTAATCCTATTATTGGTAAGGGAATACCTACCCCGCCAGCGCCTTCCATAACTTTAATAAATTGCTCATGTCGACTACACGGCGAAAGAACTATAATTTAATATTGGTTTTCATTGTCACAAAGGTTTTAAGTGCGTGTTAGAAGTTGAAATACTGTCACAATATGACTAGATCTTCTTAATCTGAAGATGTTATTGACTAAATATATGTACTTTACTCTTTATAGCCAAGTGAATTCCAACTAACAGGTCTCTCGGGATTATTAGGTACATGTACTCAATATATGTAGATTTGTCGCGTCAAGGTGACCTTCGTGGCAATCATGGACTACTGCAACTGTTAAACTATGTAACGTGACAGAGAACTGTGATAATGGACTCTGAAATAATATCCAAGAACTCTTCGAGTATGTAAACCTCAGCTCTCAATAATCGTCCTGCGCTGTCCTTTTTAACATCTCCTGTCGAAACTACTCTGTCAGCTGTCACTAGTTACACGTCCAAGCGATATTGACGTTTGCTAACGTCAAGTGCTACACGTTCCACAGATTACAGTTCTCAGTTCACAGACTCATTTTCAGTTCATTTTACAGTTCTCAGTTCACAGACTAAACTACATTATTCTTGTCTCTCTCCGGCAGATTTATTTAATACGATAAATGCAATAAACAAATATTGGCATAAATTAAGACGAAATTTATATCGTCAATCCAATTATATATAAAATTGTTCCCTATGGCGCTTCGAACGGAGGTGTGACAGAAGGGTATCGGCGATGACACCTCGGAGTCGGGCAGCGGCTCCTCGATGACCCACATCACAGCTTCATCACCTAAAAGGCAATGGTTGTATTAGTTTTTTACTATATATTAATTATACACTCCCCGTTCGCTTAGGAATCTATGGCTGATAAGATTTTTGCCGTGTTCAAATATGAATGAATCTATGGCAATCGAACGGTCATAAGACTTTCACTTTGAATAGTACAGGAAACAGGAATCCTTTAAACGGCGTCATTTTGACTATGTTTATCTTTAACTTCTCCATTTTTCTCATACAATACTCCATCTTTTCTTCGTATGTTCTTTTCGACATCGGAGAACAAAAATAATTCCAAAAGAACACTTAAAGCGAAAATCGTAAACAGGAGAACGTGCACTTGCTGCCTCGCACTACAAGAAATGATCAGTAGGGTAGTGACATAATGAAAGTAACCGAGGTACCCTCATCTTAAAAATAAAAATCTTTTAGACATGCGAGTGTTGCCTGGTAGGTCAAAGGACTACTTTGTTAATTTATATCTTCAATGAAACCACTCATATTATATTCTTCTTCTACATATATGTACACATACACACACATATTCTACATATACACAAACATCTACATATACATATACCCATACACTTCTCAAGTGAAGTTCGTGTGATCATATATTATATCGTCAGACCAAATATATCTAAAATGTTATTATTTTATTATTGGATCGTTATTTGAAAGATAAAAAAACAAAATTAAATATGGAAAAGGGCTAATAATAATGATAAATATTAATGATAACGGTCATCCTGTCAATAATTTCTCAACGTCATTCCGCAACATGGATGAAATATTAATATGAGAGAGTTTATGTGCATATATTACAATCATTATAAAAGCATATGAAACAGCGGGATACACTTAAAGCAGTACAGTTCCTTTTTTGGTGGATGGATGGATGCTTTTATAGTCCAAACTTCATTTTTGATGTAAATATCCTGTCCGTTCTATGAATTTCTGTGAAATGTTCTATCATAACAAAATCAGAAAACACAAATAAGATTATCTACGGTATAATTGTTATTATAACAAAAAATATCTCTTTTAATAGTAACGAATCTAGGGCCATTTAAAACATTTGGTATGCAAAATGCGAGCTCACAACTTCTTTATAATTTCATTTTAATTCCCGCTTTTGTTGAAAAATTTAATGAACTAAAACGAACGTGTAAAATTCCCATAGTTATTTCAGTAAAAAAATTATATGCGCGTGTCCTCGTTTAGTGAATTATGAATGATACAAATTTGTGAGTTTTTAACAAACAATTGATTAGTTCCAAATTATATTTAATTTTTTTTTTTTTACTTTTTTAACCTTCTGATCTGCGTTTGCGAATGGGTTCATATGTGTTCATCATCATCATCTTAAAGCCCATCACAACCCACTATTGAGCGCAGGTCTCTTCTCTGAATGAGAAGATTAAGACCATAGTCCACCACGCTGGCCAAGTGCGGATTGGCATATTTCACACACCTTTGAGTTTTGGAAACTCCCTGGCATACAGGTTTTCTCACGATGTTTTTCTTCACCGTTATAGCGGGTAACATTTAATTGCTTAAAACACACTCTCGTAACTCCGAAAAGTCAGAAGTGCCCGCCCAGGGATTCGAACCCGGACCTTCCGAGTAGGAGGCTGAATTCTTAACCACTAGGCTATCACCGCATATCAGATCGCCCTAATAGATATGGTAAATTTATTAAAAAGTATATTGGTAGAAACTGGTAGCTCCTACATTAATTTGTACCATGTCACTGTAAATCTAACCGCACCGTTGTCAGCTTAAGTAAAGTCTACAAGTTACATTAATTTGAATCAACTTCGCAAACGAACCAATTCACTTGATTTTAAACTGCAATTTGACACAATGGAAGGTCCTCTACAGCAAATGTAAAATATTTGGGACAGCATTTCAGAACCAAATTTCCACGATAGGTGGAGTGAAATTCCATACGAAGAAAAATGTGAAAGCAGTTAGAATATAAGGTAAACGTTCAGAAATTGAAAATATGGATCTTTTGATCAAAATCTAAGTTAACGGTTAAAACGGAATTAAGCAAATAGCCCGGAAAACTAATTCCGACTTTTGAGCAATTGAATATCGTAATATCTCTAAATTGGAGAACCCTAGTTATAACTTCGAGATTTGAAGGAAATTGCCCATAAATCTCTGGTCATTTCCATCTTCACTTGACTTAATAAGTTTAAATCTACAGAGAAAAACAAAAAAAATTATTGCAAGAATAACTGAAAAACTTATTATTTAAAAATCAATTAATCTTCAAGCAATTTTAAAAATAAAATCGTACCATGCTGTCAGTAGTTTATGAAATTAAGTTAAGGTGTTAACTGGTATATTGGTACTGATCTTAAATAATTTGAATTTTTCCCTGCTTTAGCCTCAGAATAGTAAACAGAATTACAAGCAACTAAATTATAACTACTTTATAACGTGTTCAAAGTGCGGAAGTAGGGTAGTAATAAATAATAAAAATAGTGAAATAGGTTTGGATACCTGGGCCGCATAAATCACGAAGGCAAATAACAAAAGAAAGCAAGCATTCACAGTCCATATTGCAATAAGGTCACAGGTTCACAATAGCATTGCACTAAATAATCACATATAATGATGTTGAATAACAGCAGTAAATTTATTTTAAATTCTGGTACCTATTAACATGCCGGTTGGTCTAGTGGTTAGCGAACCTGCCTGCTGAAACTGACACCGAAGGTCACGACCCACGAACCCACGGGTTCGATTCCCACCCAGCTCAAACTTTTCTGTGATGAGCAGGAATTTTTTTTCTGTGTGTCTGGGTGTAAATATCTATATAAATATGTATTTAAAAATATACATGTATGTTTGTCAGTTGTCTGATCACCATAGTACAAGCTAACGCTTAGTATGGGGTCAGGTGACCGTGTGTAAATTGTCCAAAGATATGATATAAGATTTTATTTATTAATGAAACCCAGACTTAAGATTTATGAGATTTTTCATTTTCATAGAAAATTTTAAGGCTCATGAACTTTTTTATTCGATTTATTTAGTTAGCAATGCAGAAGCTAAGTGTGTAAAATAAACAAAAAAATTCAGTCAATATTTTAATAAGATATGTGTCGTGAATGTTAAGGTAATATAAATAAAATTTTTATTAATTGCAAACTGTAATTTTATATTTGCATTTTACTTTAGGTTTTATTTTCACTATTATCATAGTAAAATTACTCTTAAGTAAAATAAAAGACGCTTGTTTCAATTTCGAGTTCATTTAATGCGCCCCAGGTGACACATGAACGCTAGGCCCGCTGACCCGTTTTTATCCGTCTGTGACTTGTCAATTTACTTTAAAAAATATCAGAAACCCAGAAGAAAAGTAGTTTGTGTACATAACACACATTCTTGCCCTACAGCCCGGGTGCCCCCGTTTGCAACTTCACAGCAAAAGATACATTCCACGCTTTTAAGACCTTTGATTTTAAAGCTGTTATTTCCATGAACTCTCATGGTTTATTCTAAGTCCATATTATCAGAAGAATATGCTAGGGAATATTCTAAACGGTTGTTTGCTATTGAAGTTGCTATCAGATCTGAATTTATGGCGTTTATTATGTATACAATTTTGTTTGTGTTAACCCATTAATTGCATGTTAATAAGTGTATAGTTTTCTCAGTATAACTGAGTATAGTTTATCACGATGGTAATAGCGGTTGGAGGCGTTAGTGACCAATCAAGTGTCCAATGCTTTTATGCCACCCGAATCCCTTCCATATGGCTTTACAATAGCTATAAGGTGATTCGCTCTATTACTTGCTTCGGTGAAGAAAAACATGAAGAAATCTGCACTCCTGAGAGTTCTTTATAAGAGTTCCTTGCCTGACAGACCTGTGAAGTCCTCCGATCAGCACTTGGCCAGCGTGGTTATATGGTCTGAACCCCTCACATTGTGAGTGGAGATCCAGTAGTGAGAAATTATGAATTGAAATTAATGCTCAAGAATTTTTGCTGCAAATTCTCCCAACCACCCTACGAACAACAACTGCTATTGCTAAATTTGGTCCATCACTAAAGATCAACACAAGCCGTGGGGATATGCTACATTTTTTACCATTCAAAGGTCCACATAATTGTCAATTAAAGTATGTTAAAAACAAACTATATGCAAATTGATTTATTATTGATAAAATGTTATCATAGCTTTATCAAATTTGCCTACATCAGATTGAAAAAATATGAATCTACAATACACTTTTGGCTATAGAAAAAAGATGTGCGATAAAAAAGGATGAAACTACATTTTGAACGCGATATAACCACACCTACTCGTACGTATGAATTATTCAAGGAGCATTGAAGTTGGCGGAAATACGGGAATCTGTTCTCAAGTCTGATATAGAAGATTTTTATATAGCCGTACTATGCTTTCATGTTAAAATGCTATTGAGTTTTTCCTGTGTCTGCAGATAAAGTTGTTTAAGAAAAATAAGGTTAAGGAGTAAGATTGATTATAATATTCTATTTTATTCATAACAAAATAATTTTCCGCCGGGTATAAGTTTCCGCAAACTTTTTTTAAGAGGTCCACAAATGTTACAAGGATATTGGTGTAGGCAACACTTCATGTATATTTCATAAACTCATTTTGCATTTTCAACCATACCTATTCATTATTACTTTCATTAAGTAAGATATAAAGCTAATGCGATTTGTGATATTGTCCTTGACATGACTTGATATTATGATCACTGGTCATCATCGCGCGGTACACACCGCAGTGGCGTACGGGCTACATGTGGCCCGCGGGCCCGGGTTAACGACAGCTTACTTAGGAATTATTTGAGTTTGATATACATACATTTTACGCAATGTAAATTTTATGTTTCATTAAGCTTTGAGCTATATTATACGTCCGGTTTAGATCAGTATTGTTCACGTATGTAAATGTTACCAGTTGCCTGAGTATAATAACCATAGTTTGCTAGTTTAGTTTAGCAACATTTTTAAGTTACGTTATCCATCAATATATAAATTGGGATATTTTTCGCTTTTGTACGTATGGTTATATGATGCGCCATTAGCATTATAAAAATAAACGAGATTAATGAAATAAAATAGGATACATATTGATAAATGTTTATTTTGAAAAACCCAACACAAAATGTATTTTTTGGTTTAAGTTAGCTTACGTCTTTTGTATAGATATTTAACAATTTTGATTTGAAAGAATCTGTAAATAGTAAATCTTATGAAATAATAATGTAATATTTTGTCATGACTCGCTATTTATATCCAGTAAGAGGTAAGAGTACTGTGAAGTCGACGTGATACGCTATTATGCAACGCCGTCGGGCAGACCTTTAAGTGCTAAATCCTCTATCCTATGTCCGCCTTCGGCTCAGTCCTTCATCGGTACCGAGTAATAACATACGCCACGGAAAGTAAATATGGACTAAATATAAAACGAGTACGAGAAATGTCATCTATAGTTCTAATACTCGCGATTTCTCTCATAAATAAAGTTTGTGCCGAAACGAACATAAGTCAATTAGGTGCACATCTAAAACCTGAGATAAAAACATTGCAAGAAGATTCTACAGAAACAGCATTTACCTTGCAAATACCAAGAATCCGAACGACATTGGAAGAAGTGCCTGCGGCTTCCGCCGGAAACAATCTAAATGTCTTTGGTCCCAGCGTGCCAAGTAACTCACTTGATCTACAAGAAGAGAATTTCCCGGCAATCTCCACAGTTTATCCGATTGAAAATGCGAATTCCAATGAGAAAAAATATAGTGCCGGTGACATAGGAAATGTCTTCGCGTTTCAATCGACTGATGGATATAACTTAATCAGTGAAGTCAGAAAAGGTGTGAAAATAAATGGAAAAGGTAATAAAATTGCAGAACCTCTTAAATTGCTTTGGAATAACTGTTTGGAGTCTGGACATAGAGATGTTTACAGAGAACTTCAAGCACATAACCACATGGGGAAAAATTATAACACTAAAATTAAAGACACCGTAAATGGTGTGACTACTATAAATAAGAGGGATTCCTTAGAAAACAATAATTCTACAGCAATAAAAGCGTGGATAGAAAAATACAACAATTTGAAAAAAGCAAAAGAAGATGAAATAAGTCGGAAAAAATTAAATAATTTGCTGTTTAAAAACACTTCAATTACATCACTAACCGTACCCGTAACTAACGTTCCAATAGTGCCCATAACAAGAGATATACTGAAAGAATATATAGAACCAGTAAATGTAAGTCTGGATGTAGTTGTAACAGAAAATAGTATTAAGGCAAGCCACGGGGAAAGCTGGCTGAGCGGAAAGGACAGAACTAAAATAAAATTTAGTAGCATGCCCCAGACACAAACCTATCTGATACCGAAGTTTAAGTTGGAAGAAGGATTTCACCCTTTCAGTTTTATATCTGAGTTATTTTACTTCATATATCCCTTTGACTTTCCTGTTGGTAAGTTTAATCTTCTTTAATGAATTTTTAATGTAATTTTGTTTGATTTAGTCGTATATGCGTTCAAAATTAATGTAATTCATTGTTTATGTTTTATAGGTCTGATCAAGGATATAGTGTGGGGTAAATTCACCTTTCCATATTCATTTTTACAGGTATTTTATTTTATAATACATTATATATTCTTTAAAAAAAACGCTCAGTATTAACGCTTTGTAGAAAACTTTAAGTAGTCAGGCCCAGGTTTAGACAGCAATCGATAAACCATGTTCAAGGCCATTGGGCGACATAAGATCTTTCGCAAACATCTTGGAGAAATATGAAGGAGTACTCTTCGAAGCCCATTACGTAATTAATGCATATTATATATATATAACATTAAGGCAGGAAATATATTCAAAATTATATGCTTATAAGGAAGTAATATCAGTATGTATGAATACAAAATCGGTGAACGTAGATTTTTATGAAGTAAATGTGGTTGAATATTTTGAATTCTGCTTATTATAAATATGTTATTGGATTTATATTGTAATACTTTCAATAATTCGCATAACAATATTTTATCACTAGGTTTTGCATAATAATTCAGAAGAATACGAATGTAAATATGTATTGAATAAAACTAGTAACGCAAAACCAAGTGCGTATCAGACCACGCATAATTTAGGGTTCCGTAGTATCTGTAATAGGTCGTTAACTAACTCATTAAAGATAAGTTGATATTTAATTGACAGATGGTTTAAAATTGTTGAACTATGAACTTGATAATCCATAAATTTAAATTTCTTGTGGGTATGAAAACCGTTCTATACTAGCTGTGTCACGGACAAACGCTAGTTAGAAGTAATTATTTTGGAGATTATTTTCTACCCCTTTTCAACCCCTTTAGCCGATGAGTTTTAATGATATATGAAATACTTTTATCATCAATTCTGTTAAAGAATGTTTATGCAAAATGTGAAGTACATTGGACCCGAGAATCACAGTGTCCCATACAAATTTTGCCCCTGTTTTTTCCCCCCCTTTTAGGGATAGAATTACGAAAAATCCTTTTTTGTCTGATGCCTACGTCATATAAAGAACACACCCTCCATACGATAAGCGATTTAGGCTGTGCGTTAGTCTCCCAGTCAGTAATTCAGCACAAAGCATCTCATATATATATACATTTATTTATTGTTCTACTGAATCCCTTAAAACTTCTAGCCAGCTCTAAAAGGCTTCAGTTTCTTAGATAGCTGTGCGATATTTGCACTATGTGACCTGAAGAAATGCAGGTTAATGGGTTAAACTCGCATAAAGAATCTAAGTAAGCGACAAATTAAATTTATGTACCTACATATGCCTACATA
Source organism: Asbolis capucinus (assembly GCA_018249125.1). Lineage (NCBI taxonomy): Eukaryota > Metazoa > Arthropoda > Insecta > Lepidoptera > Hesperiidae > Asbolis > Asbolis capucinus. The sequence continues at coordinate 15,655 of DWJZ01001116.1, read as the reverse complement.
AGTTTTCCACGTGGGATTTCAATCCCTTTATATTTACTTTATTAGAAGCAACTTTATATTAAAATGGTTATAAAAATGAAACGGATAATGAAGAGGATGTTTAGCAAAGTAGATATAAAGATATATTAGGGTTCCATTTACTCATTAAAGAAACAAATCGTTGTTGCCTTCTGAAAGGAAAATCTTAAATTTTGGTTCACTTAAAGAGTTCAGAGGTCGGTCAAAGCTTAATGGCTTGTAATATATCGTAGGTTAAGCAACCGAGGGAATTAATTTTTGGTCGATTTTTAATAAAAGTAACATTTGACACATGCTTCAACTTGTATTAATTTAAGGATTTAAAACACGCCCTATCCGTTGTGTAATAAGTATTAAGAACATTAGGTTGGTTCGTTATTGAAAAACATATATTAATTAGCAGACCTGAGGCTGATAGATACATTAATGGAACACAGATTTATACAATTTTGTATATTTGCTTGGACGGTCAAATAGATCACATTCTCTGCAAATTTTGCATTTTCAAGAAATATCACATACTCATACGTGTTGAATAGACAACCTCCTTTTTGAAGGCATGGGAAACACAAAACTAATGGTACGGAACCGCAAAGCACGCGCGCCAGACTCAAACGGTTTTGAGTCTTTCATTTTCATAGCTTTGCTGCAATTTTTAATCTCTAGTGGCTTTATAGCAGAGAGGATGAAAATAAAATAAGCTTGTAGAAAAGTAGACACGGTACAAGTGCTAAAAATAATTTTAATGACTTTTAAGAACTGTTATAAGTTTTTTGTTTAAATATAAGATCTTCTCTTTATGCTTACGAGACAAATACATGAGTACAACAGTTTCTTTTAAGATATAAGTAATTTTATATCAATAGACAATAATGGATCTTTCGATGTCACAGCAGTAGTGGTTGCTGATCGTGGATATTTCTAAAGTACACTAAAATTATTCAACTACCCAAAGTGCGTTCAGCCAATCAGAAATTTAAAACATTTTTAAATGGCTTGCTAAGTTAATATTGCTTAAAAAGAATTATTGCTTTGCTATAGAAATTCCTTTAAAAAATCACTTAAAGAACATTATCTCTTGGCCCCTCCTGTCTTCTATTGCCTCTATATCTTACTTTACTATAGTCACTTTCAGCTCCTAATAATATGCTTAGTGTATGATTGCTTTCTTGTTTCTTGTATACCGCTACCCCTGTTATTTTTCTGTTTTTCTTCAGTTTTGTGGTTTGCCTGGAAGAAACCGCTATGGAGCGATAAGGCCCTTGTATTGTGCTACGTTCACTCTGTTATATTTATACATATACGGTTTACATAAAACTTTGAATACATTGTTTATTAATGAGCCCAAAGGTATTTCCTCTCTTAAACTTAACCAGTTTCGTGCATATTTGCTTAAAAAAATCCCAGATTAATTGTATATGTGGTTTTTCATAATAAATTAGATTAAGATTAACCATCATTGATGTAAAAGGTACTTGTGTCACTTGTTAATGCATGCGGTGTATAAGTGATTGTGCATTTAGGTATAATACTTTGTTTCGATAACTAACGTTGGTAGAACAGTTAAATAAATAAATACAATAATGTATATAAACAATACATGTTGGTTCATAAACATACCGTGTACGTACTGTGTACAAATTATTCCCGTTATTTATTTATGCCATTATTTATTACCTTTACCAAAATAAAAGGCTATACATGCTTGGTATACATCTCAATTAGCACATAGTTGGTCAAGACAAAATAAACTTGCATAATATAAAGTAAATGAATAAAAACAATGAAACTCACTTGAAAAAAGTTTAGAAAAGATTATCAAAATGTTATGATCATATCTTAGGTTCATCAAAAAATTTAAGTGTTTTACCCAAGACTTCACAAAAAATAGGAATCGTTCTTAGTGTTTGCAAGTTGCATGTTTGCAATCCAAACAGGAATCGTACTGAGAACGAGAAATTGTACTGAGAACGAGGAATCGCTCTTAAAACATGCAATCCAACAAGGAATCGTTCTTAGGACATGCAATTCAACAAGGAATCGTTCTTAAAACGAGGAATCGTTCTTAGAACAGGCAATTCAAATTAAACCGGGATAGACCTCTATATAACCCTTAAAATAAATATGGAAATTATTTAACACTGTAAGCCAGTCTCAATTGAAGGTACAGAGCATAAGACATGTAGCATTACGTATGTGGCATAAAAACTCTATTAATGTGGCGTTAAAAATCGCTCAAACATATCTAATGTAGTTTTATAATTCAAAATGCTAAAAATACTGATGAATAATAATTGTATGGTGTAAAAATAAAATTAAAACACTTGGTTTTATATCCAGTCTAATATTATGCAAATGTGTTTTTTATTATTTTTTTGGCCCGAAATTAACTTTGATTCGCTATTAAATTGGATTACTTTGATGACCGTGCTTTGCCTTTAATAGACCTATATAGTGGACACGTGGAGTAGAAACTATAATATATTGTACAATACATTATACGTACATAGTTTCCCATAAAGTTGTGAAGATTTCTTTTTTGCATTGATTTCAAATCATCAGCTATTTAGATAAAATTACCGATGCTAGAACTAAGATATTGGGAATTTTAACCTTTTTAGGCAATTAAAAAGTAATACGAGCCATTGAAGCTGTTATACCTATTATAGGCAATTAAAAAGTAATACGAGGCATTGGAAATAGACATCTGAAGCATAACCAGATGATTATGACGCATGATAAGATTTTTAGTTGCCTAATCGCACACGTTGAAAGATGGTGATTTGTACAAGTGCTTTTAGATGGATAAATCTAACTGTCCTGGATACGACATTATGATTACATGTCTTAGGTTCATAATTGATACTCGTTACATATAAATATTGCTCAATAATGCCCTTAAATATAGCTCAGATTTTCTTATCTTTCCCCGTCTTCCTTGCATTTGAGAATGTTTCGAGTGGATCTGGCACTTCAGATAATTCTTAAGTCACCACATTTCTACTAATAAGGTTAGACTTAGTAAGGTTAGTAATAACACATTTTAGATATCGTATTATATTTGCAACGTGATTTTAGTTTTTGTTACGCAGGTACCCACTTATTCATTCTCTGAGAGTATGTTATATATTTTTTGTCGTTGAAACTTATCAGGATTGAATTTTTAAAATGAGGTAGGTACTACATACCTACCCAGTTCATGGTTTGTTTTTTATGTCATCATTTTAATTAAGTATTGCGTTAATAATAATACCTTAGACCAATCATAAAATACTAGTGGTATCTACTTGTTATTGGGTTCCAGAAAACTATATTTTGATTTCGATTAAATATCGTTTTTGTATTTTACTTATCTATGTCATTGCGCATCCTATAAAACTGAAGCGTCCTATCCCAAATTCTCATCACAGGATGCAACAGAATTGTTGTCGCATTCCACCGTACCTACCAAATGTTTTTACTACATAAGTATCTACCAAATATTAAGCGGTAACGGTCACAGTCAGAAAGTTGAAGGGCGAATGAAGGGTAGTGGCAAAAAATCTTGAGAGCGTCCGTAGTTCGATGGACATGTGAAGCAACTTACGTGTTCTGTGGCACCCGTACTTAATGTTTGCAACCCATTCATGACATTAATTATAGGTGCTCAAAAGGCTTTAAGGATTAAGACAAACACATCACCCGCCTAAATTACGGACGCCGCATGTAAGGTGAACACCTGCGCATGTGATTTTTACATCATACAAAAGACGCCGCGTGCGATGTCGTCCTGATTGAGGCTTGATTAGAATTTACATAGATTACCTATTATCGACGCTAATAGTTATATCCCGTTATCGTTTCTTTGTCAATCTTTATTATTTCTGGAAGTAGAAACCTATTTGTTTAATATGATAATAACAAAAAGTGCTTAAAACTGTATTATGCTTAACTTTAAGCATATTATTTTTAACCCGTGTCTCTGAGGAAAATACCCATTTGCCGGGATATAAAGTATCTTAGATATTGGCTAAGATTCATTAAGCCAATTAGTCATTTTGTTTTCCCATTATCCGCTTGGAATTATGAAGACTACGATTCCAAAATAGGTATCCACCTCGTTGTACAAGTTAGTTATCATATAATTTTTAGTTATACATGGGGTGATATTTATGTGATATTTAAATGTCTGTACATATTTTCTGGTACTAAAATTTGTGTTATCTAGTTAATTCTAGTGTGGGATCCACGTGTTTAAGCGTTTGTGAGTTCCTTTATTGCAAGTAAAAAAAAATATGTCTCCTATTAATGTCTTCGATGGCCTAGTATTTAGCATTGGTCAAGTAATAGAGACGTCCTAGTGGATACTACACCATACTGTTTCAGTGCCAATTAAAAGGAACCATAATGATGGCTAATGTCACTTCGAGAAGAGAATAATGTGCTCTTCAACAGATGAAAGTGGAGATCATTGTAATATTAAGACGAGCTCTCACAGATTGCTGGTTAGTTATTATGAACTGTTGACCCAATAATGCAGTTACGAGTATTATTCGTAAGAAAGCCGGAAGTTTTTGAATGAATTATGTTTCAAAGCTTATTCGTCTATTCATAAATAGTTTATTATTGTACCTTAAAATCACAATATTATTGGGAATTTTCATTTGAAATAACACATCTAGAGCACGGGTCAGCAACCTTTCTTAAATGAGGACCATAAATATTAAACTACTATTACAAGGAACATCACTAAATGGGGTCTGTGTGGGCCACACTTTACATACGAGCAGCATGCAGCCGGCGGGCCACGCCTGCCGACTTCTGATCTTAATGGTTTTATTTAACGCATTGTAGACTGGATAATATATCGCCCCAGGTGGATCGTAGTGAAGGTAACTGAGTCTACACATCGTACAAATTGCTAATATGAAATATCTGTGAAATACCCACTTAACATTTCTAACTTTCGAATAATTTTTGTTACTGTGCTATAGATAACTCTCCCGTATACATATTTTACTCCATTTGTCTCTACCAAATGTTAAGTGATATCCAGATTTAATAAAAAAATTGACTCGATTTAAATTCAGATACCCTTGATCATGGAAAAAATTAAAAAAATCAATTTAAATTCAAGGAAAAATTTTGGTAACACATCAATTTCTGAAAAGGTTTAATATAAAACAGGATTGAATATAAAATTTATTACAAAAATTGTTGAATGTAAATAATTAAGCAATTATCTCATTCTTAGGTACGGCTTTGAAAAATTTCTTCACTATATCAAGAACTTTGTTAAGAATTGGTTCAATGAGAGGATTTGCGAATTCATCCAAGACTTGCTTCCAATTTTCATTCAGGAAATCCAAAATTGTCTGACCTGTAATATGGAAGAACTTTAATAATAATAGTCAACAGTTATTTTAAGCACTTTGATTGGTAAAGAAGCTTGAAAATGTTTTTTAATATTTTTTATATAGTAAGTGAATGTAGAAATGAAGTTCTAATGGAGCCCAGCGGCTTGTTTATCGAAATACAAACTTAATACACGCTTACAATCGTGTAAGCGAACGAAATAATTAAGCGACAGCAGGCGCGTTCGGTAGGAGGATGACTGACCGCTAATGGCAAAAATTAATAATCGCATCCGTGCTTCAGAGGGCACGTAAAATACGCTTTCGTTAGAGAGCAATAGTTAAGCCTCGTCGGAGGCCCTTGGGCGGCTTAAAAACTTCCGACACTGGGATGGCCAACAACCACTCCATCGAATCGCAGGGTGGAGCATGCTCTATGCCTCCTCAGTAAAACATCTAAATAAATAAAAAGACTTACTAAGTTCAGGATTGCCTTTGAACAGATTAGTAAAATCGAATGAAACCCTGTCTTCAAAACGGTAATTCGTCTTAATGTTCTTTGCTTCATAATATTCTATTCCGTCACGGATTTTGTCTTCAAACAATGCTTTACAATCAATAACAAGATTTTCTGAAAAGATAAACGAACGAAAAATAACAAATATGAATAATAATACAAAATTGCATTTAAATTAATCAGGTTCATACAAACTCTTGCTCAAGCTGATCCAGAGGGAGGGCAAATTAGATATTTTTCTGATTTTAAGGCGTAATACTATACAAAATACTATACAACTATAGGTACATATTTGGATTCCAGGAAGCGGAACTGTCCTCTCCAGTATGCCAATAAGTAGGTACATAATTATATGTATAGCTTATTCAGTTGTATACTTATCATTAAAAGTACGTAACTCATATATTTTAAACATCTATTTGTAAACGATTGTAATTTTGATAACATTCGACATTAGATGTTCCCAGTATCAATTAAAACCACGATGAAATTAATGATTAAAATCACTATCCGCCTTATAAACAATGATGCAATGGCAGAGAATAATGCTAAGACCGCAACAAAGCTAATAGAATCTGTTGAAACACAGCGCAACGTAAACTAAAGCAAGGATATCATAACAGAATTATCATTTGTAACTAACTTTATAACATTCATATCCCAGATTCTTGCGTCAATCCCAACTATGGTTAAGACACATTGACTACGGTCAAATTTTATGGGTGACCACTAATAAAAAAAAATTTTAACGCTTCCGCAAGCAAATTTAGTCCCAATTATTGTTGGTTGGCTAATAACCCTTCTGCTGATCCGTATTGGAGCAACGTGGTGGAGTACACTGCAGTTGTAGGCCAATAATGTGTTGTAGCCACAACTGAGTTTAAAACTTAAAGAATCACACTACATCACGCAGCTAAAATTGTTGTATAGAAACCAGACTATTTTCCAGTGGGTAGGTGACTAAAAAGGTTACGGACGAACCTTATACCTACAAAGCGATATAGAATACCTTTTCGTATTATATATTGAATTTGGTTTTGTTTTATTTCAAAATCTTATGTACTAATAGCAATATCATTTTTTTTTCACATCAAGTGTTTTACAATCACAAGCGTTTTAATACAAGAGTATAAGTTATACTCACTGGCTCTTACTTTTGCATCACCTTCTCCATTTAAAGTGAACAATAAGATTTTGCCGTCAGCTTTATATTTTCCCTTAATAAGAATATCACAGTGCATTTTCAGATCCAGTGCATTGTTTGAGTATCTAAAAAGAAAAGTTACATAATTATCTGGAAATGATCCTATCCAGATATGGGAAAACAAATTTGTAAAAACCCAATACAATTATGATTATTTAACACCATCAAAGACTATTAATAAAGAAACCATTTAACACTTGCATCCTTATTTATAAAATCATTTACAAGCTTACATATGTAATATAACTTTCACACTAAAATCACATAAACATAGATATGTTTCGCGACGTCATAACCACATAGTGCTACCACGTATTGAAACCGAAAAGTATGGCAAAAACAGTGTAGCACAACCAAAAACTGTAAAAGTTGTGGTTTCAGTACATACTATTAAAAAATATTCCAAGATTACATTTTTAATAATAATATTTTATACTAATTATAATAAAATTCAAATAGCTTGCAGTTAACGTTTAGGCCACAACCTAAAATGCAAAAAGAAATTGAAAAAGTTTTACAATACCCGCACTGATATATGTATATGTTTTTTCAACTAGATAATTACAATTAGTACTTGTTTACGAGATATAGCGAGAAAAACTTTTTCCAATAGGGCAGTTGAGAGATAAGGGAACATATACACATAAAAAAATGCATCTCTGAAAAACGCAGTCCTGAATGTATCTTTTCAATGGACATTATTTTTATCCTATTTGACTACTTACTCAGCAGAATCCACCACACACTTTCGCGGGCCCGTAACGATTCCATCGAAAAATTCAATTTTTAATCCTCCTGGAAGATCATATTTTAGGTAATCCAAACTAAGAGGATCTGTTGCGTTTAACCCAAGACTCGGCACACCTTTCACAAAGTGAGGAATCGTTTTTTGAATATTTTCCTTAAGGCAATCCGGTTTTAGACCCGCACAGATCTCTATAAAATCCGCTGAAAAAGATAATTTTGTATTATTAAACAAGTATGCACTGTTGCGATCAAGAGTGGAATTTAATGAGCTCTTCTGTGCTTTGGAGGGCACGAAAAATTGGCAGTCCAGGTCTGTTAACAATCGTTAAGCTATGTTGAAGGTATTTATGTGGCATAAAATCCAAAAATAATTCGTACTGCAGCTGTGTGACACCTATAGTCACGAAGAGGGATCCTTACGGAGTTGAATACAAACAAGTATTGTATAAGCAAATTAATTTTCTGGACTGTTCTTTTTTTTCAAATTTGTCATTCTAAAGATAAAGAAATCGCTTAACGTACAAATATTACCAACCAGTACAATATTGATTATAATTTCTTATTGTAGTTTACTTTTATATTTCACTAGAAATTGTTATCGATTTGCTTCGAAAGAAAAGTAATCCAGTGGTTTCAGAGTTTCCACATAATTTTTACCTATTATCCCAAGGGAAAAAAGCATTTATCTGGGATAAAAAGTATAGGATACCCAATCCGCATTAAAGCAGTGTGGTAGATTATGCTCTAGGCCTCAGAATGAGGATAGCCCCGAGCTCAGTAGTGGGCCATCGGTAGGTTGAAACCAATCAAAGCATCGGAAGGCAAGATCACTTTACCATCAAAATCTACGTTTCCACTTACAAATTAAAGTTTCGTAGTCAAGCAAAAACATATTGAACATAAAAAAAAATTAACATAAAACGACGATTAATAATATCCTACAATTTTTTTTGTGTCACTAACATTATAATTTCTCAATTTCAATTTTAAATTATACAAAAAAATTAAATTTTATACTTAATAATTATATTTCATTTATTATTCGTCTTAAATTACGGCTGAATTTCAAATGTTTGTTAGCTAAAATATATTTATTAGTTAGCGTTACGAGTTAATTGACTCTTTTTTAATATATTTGCGTTAGTAATAAAGAATATTAATGATCACATTATACAAGAGTTTAATTACTTATTATTTAAAATAAAAAACCACGTTACAACTACGAATATTTAAGCCAGTTTTTATTTTAATCCTTTGAGTAATTCAACTAATATTATTAATGTAAAAGTTTTTAAGGACGGCTGAAACGTTAAATATTTGTTATTCTTTCACGCAAAAACTTAACTAAATGAAGTTTTGAAAGAAAGAACTAGTCTAGAATAACCTGCGTTTTACAAATATATCAAACGAAACCGCAGTCGGAAACTCTTTTTTAATAAACCTAATAAAACAACTATCTTTACGTTTTTAAAAGATTATAACACTATTTAACAGCAAAAAATACTAAATCTATTAAAGTTAAGATATTGTATAAATTGCTTCTCAATACAAAATATTAAGCTTGTTAAAATGGCTATAATTAATTAATTAAGGACTTAACTGACGGTTGAAAAACTGTACCTCGATGTAATTAAATTGTAGTGGTTTGGCCAGACCCTGTAAAACAGCTCTTCACGCCATGATGAGCTCATGCATTAATCGTTTATATTTGAAATATTACGATAATTAAAAACTATAATTAAAATTCAATATTTAAACAGTAGTAATAAGCATACATATATTTCATTCCTGAAACTACGTCAGTCAGGAACAGTTTTAATTCTCTATTTCAACCCATACAGATCTAAATTTCAAAAACGCCAGATACAATATTTATGTACTATATTTTATCAGGTGGTTTAATAAAATTTTATTGTTTATATCTTCCAAGAATATGATTGTCCATTAAAAAAATCAACCCTGATTGAACTTGAACAATACGAATCCCCCCTGCAGGGCTTTAATTTAAAAAATATATTTTGTTTACAATTTTTTTATCAACAGGATATAAACAATTGTTACAATTATATCTTCGATAATATCGATCATACAAACAACTACATATCCCCGATTAATCTAAATCCTTCCCCTCCTATTCATTTTCACCTATCTCTTATTCCCCTCCTCCCACAGGTTTTGATTTAGAAAATACTTTCGATTTCGATTTGTGAAATGCGTACATACAATTTTCTTTGATAATATATGGTATGTCCAACTTCCATGCAAACTTATTCCCCTATTCTAGTGTAGACCAAAGCCTAGTCTGTCTGTGTACTATTTTTCATGAAAATACATTCAGTAGTTGAGTTGTGAAAGTGTAACAGACAGCCAGAGTTATTTTCACATTTAATATTTAAATGGTAACGTTTAAGTAGTAGACACCAGTAACAATTAAAGTATTTTCATAATTTAATTTTAAAAAAGAAAAAGTTATTCTTTGGTTTCAATCGATATGTGCGATGAGAATCTGTACCATAATTATTGAAACCGAAGTATCTACGATTTTATGAATCACAACATCGCATAAAATAAATTAATAATAAAAAACGTTTTAAAAAATAAGCATTTATTATAAGGCGCTAAAACGAAAACATATTTTTTTAATGAAAAAGCCATGTTTCAAAAAATCACACAATGATATATAAATATTTTTATAATACACCAAGCAGACAAAACCGAGTTAATTAATTATTATATAATTCTAACAAATAAAATAATAAAAAAATATTAAATCAAATATCTACTTACGTGCAACTCTAGCACAAATTTCCGTGCATAAAGTTGATATTATTAGAACTAAAATAGTATTCCTAACAGAAGACTTCATTGTTTTAATACAAACCACAATTATTAAATCTTTTAACAATACACGAGAGTTACAAGTACCTAACACAACTGCACTAAAAGAACAAAGTGTTTTTAACACAACGATTCCTATTTAAATGGGTCGCATTAATTTTTTGTCATTTTATTTCCACTTACATAAGTAGATATATTACTATGGGAGTGTGTGTATTTTTATTTCTTCAACGCGAAAATAGCGTGTATCTACCATTTAAATACGAGTACATTACCTTGAAATCCATCTTATCATCAGAATCTACCCATTCGTGTGCTATGAAACAATATATACATAATTGTTAGTTTTGTCCTGCGACGTATTGTGACTGACGGAATAGAATATGGACTTCGTACTTCGTGATTTTTGCGTTATTTTTACAAAAGTTGCGTATTGTGACATTATAGATTTCAGTTATAGTTTTAGTTTTTGGCCACTAATCCCTCAATCAATGTCCCACCATCGAGGAGCGCGATGAAACACGCTTTCAATCACGAGGAGAGACATGTGCTCATTAGTGTGCCAAACCAAATGTCATAAGAATTCTATGGTATTGAATAGCCACAGGAAGTCTCATACCTACATATTTTTATACGTCTGAAATGTAGAAGTGCGTTTGTCAGTATCCTGGCCATTTTATTTGCCCCTATAACATAATTGATATGGGCAACAGCAAGCTAATAAAAGAAGATTGTAAAACATTAAACCGTTTTGTTATGGGAATAGACAAAAAAGAATTTCAAGCAGGAAACGATTAAATATTGACGTACACTGCCGTTAAAAGGAAGTGAAGAAAAAAAAATATATATTATATGTTAAATGGTATCGATGCAAGAAATATGAACCTTGACAAAGGCCTCCTTCTTCTAGAGTTGACTACAAAATGTAAAATGATACTAAATAGCTAATGTCTTACGAACTATTGGTTCGAATTGATGAAACATTTTTTTTGTTGGACACTCCATTACCGAGGATTATAAGAATTTTTTTCCAGAAAAACGGCTTCGTTTCCAAAGTATAATGGATTAATATAAGTATGGCATCCTGAAAGCACTGTACTGATATCGTTAGATTTGGGCATTCTTCTTATAATAATAATATAATAATTCTTCTTAGAACTCTTTATATCCCGGGCAATAGTTTAATTCCTACGGGATTATTAGTAAAAGTAAAAAATGTACTCGTATATGGCATAAAAGCGTTTGCCGCGTCAGTCACTTTTTAATGTCAATGTGTAACGTCTTCCAGTCCTAGTGTTCTCTTTTTCTTCTTCTATTTCTAAATCCTGTACACATCCTCCTTCTCTGTCTTCTTCTGTCACTTGCCAAAAACCGAAACAGTGGTAATGGTTTCGTCCATTGTCGTCATCAGTTACTGTTTCCATTTTTCTTTGTCTTCCCCACTCTCGAGGTTGTATTAAATAGTGGGCCCATTACTTCCTCGTTAGCCGGAAACGCGTTAAAATATCCTTGCTATTTATTTATAACATTATAATAATTACGATCTATAAGTGCTATATTTTGTTTAGTTATTTGCACATCAAGAATAGATTTCCACTCCCAAAGAAACTACAAAAACTGTTATTCGCAGTTTAAAGTCACATCCGGGTACATTAATATTTTAAAACCAAGTCTAACTGGTTTCAAAAGCATGCAACAAAAGGAGTTTAAAAATAAAACGTAAGTAGTAATATTATTTCATATTTTGATAATGCATGTAACTGCGGTCAAAAGATGATTGTCACTAATAGTAAAAATCTTGAGTACGGGAGGTAATGCAAAAGTGACGTATAACTTTTGGTATCGTTTGTGTTTACAAAAGCTGTTCTCCTCTACTAAGCACTGTCTTCCTGACTGAGAAGGTCCACAGTATAATCCAACACACTGTTCCAATAATGATTGACATGAAATAAAATAAAATTAAAACTGTTTATTTCGTCTTAGGAACCAAAACTTACACGAAAGCATACATTTTACAATACAAAGTCCATACTTGAGTTATAAATTTCATTGGATCATTGGGCCATATTTTTACAGTGGAATCTTAACTGGACAGAGATATTTCAACTTTTTCCAAAACGTCATGATGTCTCTTAGAACAATTCCAGACGATGAAAGAAGGTCGATATTTTTTCAACTAGATGGAGCACCTGCACAAATGTTGTAACGAATTTCTTCCGAAACAATTTTAATGACTTAATAACCAATAAAAGTGTAACCCCTTGACCTGCCAGATCCCCGGATCTCACGCCGGATTTCTTCCTATGGGGATTTGTCAAAGAGCACGTGTACGCTGGGAGAGTACACAGCATAGAGTTACAGAATCGAGTACCCCGCAAATTTTAAGGAAAGTTCACTTAGAAACTGTAAATAGGGCTCGTCATTGTATTTCACAACAAGGACGTCGATCATCTGTTTTGAATACATAACTTTGTACTTATTAAAAAATAAACTATAGCGAGTGTTTAATGTATGTAACATTTTTGGATATTTCTCGTTTTATTTTTGGAAAGTTATTATTGTCATTTTACTCATAAGGTAAAGGAATTTGGATATCAGTTTAAAGTTTTTTGATATCTGTAATAGTTACGACATAATGTACATATAAAGTTCGTCAGAATAGTGACATAGGTTATATAAAGTTTTAAAAATAGTGCCCACAAAAGTAAAAAAGGTGACATAGGTTTGGGTTTATTTTCTTACCTTGGCAATACGGGTATCAAATGAAACATCGTAAAAAGATCATTACAAAAATATATTATATAACAGTAACTCAACACAAATTGTCAAAAAATATACCAATGATTGTGGCAGTCGGTTGTTTTAATAATTTTACTAGCTGTACCCGGCGCACCTTACCACGCATCAACTTTTCATAAACCATGGGTCCGATCGATATATGTAATTTCCAACCTTTTCCCGAGAAACCTTTTCCAGAGAATTCTGAAAAAAGTTGATAAAGACATCAGTGCTGTATTGCCTACCATTTGAGAGTCTTTAAAAGGACAAACAAACTTACAAATAATCAATCATTAACGGTAGTTGGCATGGCCGATTAATCGGCCAAAGTCCTTGTCGGCACATCTCTAATTATTAGGTGTTATTAAAAATTATTATTCACTAAGACAACAAACAATAATGATGACTAATATCACTTTCAGAAGAGAATAATGCGCCCTTCAACAGATGAAAGTGGATATTATTATAATACTAAGATACGCTCTCACAGATAAATATTGCTGGCTACTTATTATTAATTGTTGACACTTAATAACGAAGCTACGTGTCATCATTCATAATAAAGCTTAATGTTTTGGAGTTATTGGATTAAAAGCCGTTTATTTTGTCTATTTTTATCATGTATAAAAATAATATTAGTAGTAAATCTACTAAAGTAACAGTTTCTAGACGCATTATTTTAAAATAATTTCGTCTAAACTTATCTACATATGTTATTGTAGCACATGTACTTAATTAATAATTAACGAAATATAAAATCAAAATTATTCGTGCATATTATAATAAAATAGAAATATAATAAAATACATCCTTATTTATGATTTTTTGCTTATGTTTTCTTGTGACATACTAAAGTTTACTTTCAATGCTGTGCACCTTATATACATAGGTATTAGTATATATATATATATATCGAATTTTGGTATAAAAAATAACAATAATACCAATACTAAAAGGTACATTACCAGATACCGCCAGCGGCGTCGCTCTTAGGAATATTAATTAAAAGTAACCTAGGTATTATTCTGTATCAAATTTTGTTCAAATCCGTACAGAAGTTTTTGAGTCAGAGTAACTAACATTCGTCCATTCATTACCTATTCATCCTCAAAAACTTTGGATCAATCAATAATATTCAGAATTACCTGTAAATGAGGAACTAATTTTAATGGTATTTTCATGATTTTTTCATATTTAAATGAGTATATTTCATGCGAACGTATGATGCCTCCCCTTCTAAAACCTTTAATTGTTTGTCCCTCATCAGAATGACGGTGAGGCACCAGACGATCAGAGCGTGAAATATTATTGTCTATTTATTTCCGAACTTTTTCAAATCTGGAAGTTGACTATACATTTAAGTTACATTAAATGTTATTAATTTTGTGTGTATTTATGTTACAGTCAATCAAAGTAGAATCAACGTTTTTGGCTTTCATAATAATCTTCGCATGCGTCGCTTTAGTTATACCATCATATCTCCTAATTTTGGGGATACTGTCATTGATGTCCAGAGCCAGATGTACTGATGACGCACTAGAATCTGGAGCCTTATTCCCACAGAGCGAAGAGCCAAGTTGCAGTGATCGAGTCCTGTCAATTATCACCTTCTTTATCGCGTTAATATGTTGGTGAGTAATATGTAAATGTAATGTGTATTATTTTTACATGCCGCGACCAGTATAGTGTTGGATGAGCGGTGAATATATTTTATCAGTTCTTCAGAAAACTTTATAAGTACATAGCATACAAGGCATCTACCACAAGCTTAGAGCAAAATCTTTCTGGCATAACATTTGTCTGATCGACATATGTCCCAGTCAATAGTTACTTAATACTATTTGTACCTGGCGCGCGTTGCGACGTCATGCATCGACGGTGTGCATCAACCAATTATGTCTGATCGATATAATTTTGATACCAAAACCTTTTCCAGAGAATTCTGAACAAAGTTGCTAAAGACATCAGTGCTCTATCTCCTACCATTTCAGAGTCTATATAGGATACACATTTTTATTTAGGTATATAGAATAATAATAATTGAATTATAAAGCTTTCCTCGGTAAACGGACTATCCAACACAAAAAGAATTATGCAATTCGAACCAGCAGTTTCTGAGAGCGTGTTTAAACAAACTCCAGTGTATCGATATCGACAACCGCAGCACATCACTAGAGATATTTTTCTATTCACCCCACACGCCACGGTTCCCTATAAATA